>WAAF01019610.1:855266-915686 GCA_013400475.1 Tricholaema leucomelas
ATTTAGGCTTGAGGTGAGGAGAAAGTTCTTCACTGAGAGAGTCATTGGCTACTGGAATGGGCTGCCCAGGGAGGTGGTGGAGTCGCCGTCCCTGGAGCTGTTCAAGGCAGGATTGGACGTGGCACTTGGTGCCATGGTCTAGCCTTGAGCTCTGTGGTAACAGGTTGGACTTGATGATCTATGAGGTCTCTTCCAACCCTGATGATACTAACTTTACATTCCTGTCAGTTTCTAGTGCTCAGACCTAAGACACTTTACCTTTGACAGTGTTCATCTCCAGAATGAAATAGGCATTTGAAGCATGATTGCGTGTCTAGGGAAGGGACATATATATACCTTGTGTATTTCTGTCTATAACTGTATGTACTGTAAATATCTGCTTGTCTATTGTGCTAGCTGTAAATATAAGCTTCATTCATATTTCCAGAGCCGGCTGAGTCTAGTCTGGGTGATTTCTAAAGTGGGAGGGGGAGGGTGTGGGTAACACCCAAACCATCACAGTAGGGAAAATAATTTTGCAGAAAAGCTATGAGTATGTTAGAGTAAGGGCAAACTATAGAGCAATATACTCAGGAAGGGTTGTCCTTTCCATGGTTATTGGATTGCTTTTATTTTTTTTTCTTTTGGCATGTGGCAGGAGGTTTCTGAAATGGGTTAGGATTTATATGGTTCTAAAGAAAACTGTCCCCCCACTGGCAGTGCTGGTGTACCAAATTGCAGGCAGGCAGGTACGGAACTTAAATAGGAAGATGTAAAATAATAAGAGCCAAGAAGCGTATTGCTGCATCTAGGCTTTTGTTTCTGCCTGCACCTACAAACTATAAAATGCTACTGTACACATGGAAGTTTTGCTTAAATGAGTCCAGGAGTAAGACTGCTTGGTGGCTTTTAAAACTTGATTTCATGTGGGGTTTATCTATAACCAGGGGGAGAGCATGATACTGCAATTTGTGTCTTTACCAGTAAGTTATTACTATCCAAAGCATATAGTAATGCTGTTAGTTACTGCCAGTATCACAGTATCACCAAGGTTGGAAGAGACCTCATAGATCATCAAGTCCAACCTGTTACCACAGAGCTCAAGGCTAGACCATGGCACCAAGTGCCACGTCCAATCCTGCCTTGAACAGCTCCAGGGACGGCGACTCCACCACCTCCCTGGGCAGCCCATTCCAGTAGCCAATGACTCTCTCAGTGAAGAACTTTCTCCTCACCTCAAGCCTAAATTTCCCCTGGTGTAGCTTGAGGCTGTGTCCTCTTGTTCTGGTGCTGGCCGCCTGAGAGAAGAGAGCAACCTCCTCCTGGCTACAACCACCCCTCAGGTAGTTATAGACAGCAATAAGGTCTGCCCTGAGCCTTCTCTTCTCCAGGCTAAACAATCCCAGCTCCCTCAGCCTCTCCTCACAGGGCTTGTGCTCGAGGCCTCTCACCAGCCTCGTTGCCCTTTTCTGGACACGCTCAAGCATCTCAATGTCCTTCTTAAACTGGGGGGCCCAGAACTGAACACAGTACTCAAGGTGCGGTCTAACCAGTGCAGAGTACAGGGACAGAATGACCTCCCTGCTGTCCTGCTGGCCACACCAGTAGAAACTTCTTATTCAGCATTTAGTGCTTGGGTGCTGCAATTCTGACTGTTTTGACGAGTGATTTGTTAATTAAGCTTCCTGAAGCATTTCAGTCCACTTCAAGTGGAATGCAAGTTACTGTTAACCTTTATCCACTGCAAAACGTTGATATCCTTACTTGTGAGTTACTCTATCAGTCATCAGTTCTAACCTTTATCCACTGCAAAACGTTCATATCCTTACTTGTGAATTATTCTAGCACTTAGCAGTTCTAAGAATTACCTGCAAATAGCAACAAAACAAAACAGACTTCAGGCTCTTATGTGCAACTATTTTGAAGTGGTTTTTGGAGATATTTGGATATTTTTTTTTTTAAGAACTAGAAAGACTTCTAATTTATTTGACAGAGACTACTACTCCTACTAAACTTACAGAAAGACTTTCACTGTTAATTAGATGTGCTAATTAGCTTTTTTAAGCTTCAATATTCTGTCTCCATAGGTGATGATAATTTTAATTTCTCATGTTGAGAATACACTTTTAGGTGATGTGGCAATGTCAATGAAAAGTGAAGGTTAAATGATTTTTATTAGGATAGGGTTTTATCTGATAATTTAATTGGTATTGGTTTTTGTCATGCTCTTTAACTTTGGATTGTTCTGTTGGCTTCTTTTCAAAGGCTGTGTAGATGATATTGTAACTGTATTGGCTGAAGAACATGGTTGCCTTGATACTGTTAAGGTTTGTGGAACTAGTTTTCTGTGTGGTCTTGTTGATTTTATTATTGTTGCATGGTATTTCATTCTTATTTTTTTAACTTATTTGGTCAGTTGATGTATTATACTATAAAGAAAAAAATTGAGGTCTGAACTACGTACTTAAGATCCTTTGAAGTAGCCACTACTGGTACTATACATTCTTAATATTGCTGTCAGTCTCAGTAAATGCTAATGCTGTCTGGATACTTGAATAGGTTATAAATTTTCTTCTTCAAACATTGGAGTTTAAGTGTTATTCCTCTAGAACGTGAGTCTTCTGTCTGCTCCACTTGACCTGATAGTGTAGGTTTATAAAGTTCACTTCCCCCCCCAGCTCCTTTAATCACTGAATTTTAGTGTCTGTGTGTGGAGAGATTGTGTGAAAGGATTCTGATGACTAGCAGAAGGGAGTTCCCAGGTACTGCACTGTTTCAAGATAGATATAGAATACCTATATTAAAAAAGACAAAGTTTTGAGGTGGTATGTGGTGATAGGTTTTTTTCCCTCAAAGCAGATCAGAGTTGAGGCATGAGAAATATTACTTCTCTGACCTTTTGATCTGACACAGCTAGCCTCATATGTGTAGGTGCGAAATTCTATTACCCTGAAAGGAATAGCCTGAATATTAGAAGTTACATATGAGCTGAGTGGTTTGCTGAATTATGAAAGTAATAATCAGACCTCCATATTTTTCTTGTGTTCCAGGACCTTCCTGAAAATATCATAGCTCTACTGAAGAAATGCCTTACATTCCAGCCTTCTAAGAGGCAAGTATTCAGTTCAAACACCTACTAAACACTGTTGGGATGCTGTGAAATGAGGAGACCTGTTGTTGAACCGGTTTTGGAATACTGATGAATTGTGCTACTAATAAGAATTTCTTGATTTTGTTACTTGACAACGTTTAAAGGAAAAGAATAGGAGGGGGAGAAAGGTGGAGCAGGCAGAAATCAAAGGTGCAGAACCTTGAGATTTGATCTGAGTATGTTGGAGAAAAAATTCAGGCATTTATAGTTTGATGTTTACAGCTTTTACTTAATTCCACATCAGGAAGCTGGTAGTGGTTACTATGGCTATGTTGTATGCAGAATTAGTGCCACTTTATTCAAATCTCTTCTTTCAAAGTACTTTTTCATTATGTCAGTCCACTCCAACTTTCCTGGGAAAATTGAGATGTGCTTTTGTTCTTTAATCAAGACTTTGCATTTTTCCATGTCTGCTTAAAGGAGAGTTAATAAAATAATTGCTGTGTATATTAAATGAAGGTGAAATCTGAACTTGGGCTGTAAACAGACTGTGTGGTGTTATGCATCAGGAGTTGAACAAAATTGGTGAACATTTTTTCCACTGAAATTTCTGGAATGCTATATAATTTACAGTAAATTGCTAATACTTGTTACTGGACACATTTCCTGATGTGACATTTTTGGAAGCTCTTCTCTCTTGGTGCTCTTACTCTTTTCTTAAGGCCAACTCCAGAGGAATTGCTACATGACAGTTTGTTTAGTGAGCTGTCTTCAGTATATCCTCCCTTCCGCAAACCTGCTGGTCTGTTCTCATCTTCTCCAAGGTGTTCTGATTTAATGCTTCCTGAAGACATAAGTCAATTATGTAAAGGTAAAAGCAGATAGTGTGATAAATGTCATTGGAAGAGGGGAAGAAAATGAAGTGTTTCTTTTGAGTATTTTGTTGGAGAGAAACTATGAAATGTTACAGTGCTATGTTATCGTAGTAAATTGTTTAATCTGCAGAGGTTTTGGGCAAATGTTTTGAAGGATGTGTCCAAGTCAAAACTGGGTATATTGACTTTTTTTTTTTTCCTTTCAACCTCAGGGAACAAATGGGTATTGTTCATATTTAACATCAATTTGCAGTGTTACAGAATGGCAGGGTTTGGAAGGGATTTCTGGAGATGATCTAGTCCAATGCCCCCCTACCAAGGCAGGCATCATATTTCACCTTGAGAATTTGGACATGTGCACGTACAGTGTAGAGGGTTTTTCATTCAATTATGTTATGAATTGGTAATTGGATTCTGCTGGGTCGTAGCAGATGATACTTGGAAGTGTTGGAGAATAAATCCTTGTGAAAGAATTCACGTTCTAGAATAAAGGACAACATTTCTATGTTTAAAACTGCAGTTTGCTGAAACTGTAACTGCTATTAAGTTCTCATTAACTTTTTCTGATGAATTCCAGTTTCTGTGTGTTTAAAAAGTCTCATTTTACAACTTCTGGGGACTGAGATTTTGTATGTTGTTACTATGGTATGACATGTGAAGGGAAGATAGATCTTATTTTTCCTCTTAGTGCTGTGCTTTATACCAAATAGTGTTTGGGTTTTTTAATGACACATAGGAAACTAAATCCACTTCTGCATATTTATCTGATTGGTTTTATTTTTTGAATGACACCAAAACTAACTGCAGAAATATTTGCCTTTTCTGATTTCTACCCATCTGCTTTTTCCTTAAACCTCCCTAAAGGGCACTTGCAAAGGGAAGAAGGCTTTTGCTCTAACTTCTTTTAAGGTTTAGGACCTTTCAAGCATAACAATGTGTTTTCATCAATGTTTGTTCAGAGAGGTAGGAAGAAATGCAAGCTGCCTGGAAAGCTGTAATTCATTCTTCTGTGATTTCTCCTAATAGATGAAGATATTGATTATCTAGCAGAAAGATCAATTGAAGAAGTTTATTATCTCTGGTGTTTGGCTGGAGGAGATTTGGAGAAAGAACTTGTCAACAAGGAAATCATTCGATCAAAGCCACCTATCTGCACACTTCCCAAGTAAGAAAGGAGCAGCACTTAAAGGGAAAGGAGGTTGGATGAAGTAGGCCAGTGATTCTGAAAGGACATTTTCATTTGGGTTTTAGTTCCAAGACTCATATGTGTGAAAACTATTTAAAATAGAACTCTTCAAAAACAGGCAGCTATGTCACTTCCCCTTATACCCTGTTAAAGACATTATTTAAATACCTTACCTGTCATCTACCTGCCATTCATCTTGCTTTCTGTGTTGGTGTTAAGCAGAGCACTGAACTAGAAGTCTGTGAATTGAGCACAGCATTATGTTTTAGTTTTGCAACAGCATTATGTTTTAGTAAAGATGTCTCACTGTGCTTCAACAGGATATTTGTAATTGTAACTTAATTTCATACATTCTGTAGCAGATTGTTACATTCTGAATTCCCTCTCAAAGAGCAGCAGTGCTCAACCCAATTATTCAGCAGATCATAGAATTATTTTAGTTGGAAAAGACCTTTTAAGATCAAGTCCAACCACTAACCTAACATTACCGAGTCTGCTGCTAAACCATGTCCTTCAGCACCCCATCTACGGGTCTTTTAAATACCTCTGGGGTTTCAGCCACTTCCCTGGGCAGCCTGTTCCAGGGCTTGACAACCCTTTCAGTGAATAAATTTTTTCTTGTGGTCAACCTCAGCCTCCTTTTGGTGGATCTTGAAACAGTTTCCTCTCAATATGAATCAGATCAGCTGATTACTTGTTAAAAAATGCTTAGTTTTGTGACTTTTGTGTTCTGTAACAGCACTTTGGTTAATTACTAACTTTACTGCTGCACACACTGCAATTTTATGTAGTATATTAACATTTCAATCCTACAATCTGATGCTAACAATCATATATTTGAGTCTGTATAGATAAATTTGCTGGTTCTGGGTTTTAAACACTTGTGAAGTCAGTGTACAGTCCAAATGCCGTACCTTGAGGGGGGAAAAAAGTCATACCTAACTGTCTTGAAGATAGAGTGATAATCACAAAAAATACCATCTCATGCCATCTTCTCAGTGATCCTGAGAGTTTCAGCTTAATTTATGGAAATCCATTTCATGTTGTGTGCTTTGAAATTATCACCAAATAGACAGTCTGTGTATACTCTTTCTTGGATGTGTTGTATGCTTAAATGGACTGCAGCACAAAAGGTCTGGGTCAGGTTTTAGCTTGGATTTTTGTCATGGTGAGAAATACTTTTGCTATGACAACATTTTATTTTTGCTGCTCACAATAAATGGCCATCCTGGTCTGTGCCAGGTCAAGGAGTAAAAGGGACTATTAATCCTGTACCGCATTACCTCTTCCTTTGTATGCAAACGGAGTTATAGAAAACCTGCAATGTGTCTTTTCACAGCAAAAGCTATTTGAATAATTTAAGGTTGATTGTACATTCCCTTGATAGTGAGTTTCATGCCATGCAGAGTCAATGCAGTCTACTTTTAAAAGCTAGTATTCTGTTTTAAAGAGGAAACTGACTGATGTAAGAATTTTCTGTTGTTTTTCTATCTCAAGTCCTATGATACAAAATAATCTGATATTTTTTTTCCTTCTCCCTTTTGAAGCTTTTTATTAGAAGATGGTGAGAGCTTTGGGCAAGGACGAGATAGAAGTTCCCTCCTTGATGACACAACTGTGACTTTGTCTCTTTGCCAGCTCCGAAATGTAAGAATGTTGTGTGCTTGTTCGTAGGTCTTCGCTGCAGAAACATTTTTTTAAAGGGAATATGGAACAGCAGCTCCTACTGCTTTTCCTACAAGAGATACTTAGAATCATAGAATCAACCAGGTTGGAAGAGACCTCTAAGATCATCCAGGCCAACCTATCACCCAGCCCTATCCAGTCAACTAGACCATGGCACTAAGTGCCTCGTCCAGTCTTTTCTTGAACACCTCCAGGGATCGTGACTCCACCACCTCCCTGGGCATATTTGTAATATATTGTAGGTATCTGCTTGTATATTGTGCTAAGCTGGGAATACTGTTATTAATTCCAAGAGAATACTTCTTGGTATCTGAGTCAGATTGTGATTTATGCTATTAGATTGCTTTGTCTGAAAAAACTTACCAAAATTTGATGTGCCTTCTGTGTTTCCATTCCCTTCCTACGTCCTTCCCTTTCCTTAATTTTGCTGCTTGCCTTATTTTGGTGAAGGCCAAATAGTTCTGATACTCTCCATAGCTGCTGAACTCAACTAATTGGACAGTGAGTGTCTTCTTGCAGCCTTTAATTGCTGTCTGTAGGTGTCTCACAATATTCACAAGAAAGATCAGCTCAGTTCAGTTGCAGCTCTTTAAAGGCTTTGTATTTGAGGTTGGATACCAAGTGTCCGGTACGTGATTACTACTATTTCAAGTGTATAGCAATTTAACAACTAGTTCAAAAGATCACTCAGATCATTTGGCCATGTGATGGTTTGGGTGTTACCACCTCCCCCCACTCTTATGAAATCACTGAGACTAGATTCAGCTGGCTGGAAATTAAGGAATGAAGCTTTATGTTTACAGCTTAGCACAATATACAAGCAGATACTTACAATATATACAGCAATATACAAGTAAAAAAGTAATGCAGAAACACAGTACTCCTCCCAGAAACCAGAGTCTCCAGGAGGAGCTCCCAACCACCCTTCCACCTCCTTTCTACCCCTCTGCGTTATCCTAGACTTTGCCTTACGTGCAAGGTAAGTTTGGAGGATCGGCCACGGGAGTTAGAAAGCAGAAGGATTAGTTACACAGAAAGTAAGCCAGGGAATGAAGTACAGACACCAGCTGCAACAGCGTGCCACGGCAACTGTGTTATCTATCTTCTTGTTTTTATACATCTCAGAAAGCCTATGAGTGAAGTAGACATCACCATTGTTTCCTTTTCACAGCCTATAATCTAATTCTTCTCACCAAAATATTCCAGCAAGTCTCAAACTAGCAGAGGCCAAAATGATAATTCATCATTTTGCCTGATGTGATGATCAGTTACAGGAGTTACTGCGTATATTAAGGAAACGTTTTAATTGTCCTTATCTCTGCACGTGTTAAGTTTTACAGCTGCTCCAAAAGAGGTCTAAAAGAGCAGCTTGCTTTTTATAGTAGCAAACACAATTCTGTCATAGTCTTTATTAAAAAAAAAAAATCTTTCTATACAACTAAAGGAGTTCATATAGAAAGGAAGGTGACTCCTGAAGTGTTGATCTCTGCCACCAGCATCTTACTTTTGAGAGCAATGTGGCTTACATTACATAAGTTCATACAGAAAGGAAGGTGACTCCTGAAGTGTTGATCTCTGCCACCAGCATCTTACTTTTGAGAGCAATGTGGCTTATATTACATAAACATTTCCTCAGTAGAACTTTTTATTACTTCACACAAATGCATGAAAAGAGACTGAAGAACTGGGTTTTATGCTTGGTTGATGTGGTTTGGGGTTGGGAGGAGGCTAAGAATATGCAACAGCTATTTTAAAGGTGATACACACTGTACTTGCTGCTGGTTTTTCTATAAAAGGGCAACTTTTAAGGCTTTTTTAAAACTTTTTTTTATGTAATTTTGCATCTTGCTTTCTAATTATATAAAGACAGCAGCAAATAAGTATGTACTGAAGTTTTGTTTTAAGTGAGATACAAGCCTGAACCTTGCACTGTTAGATGAAATGAATTTTTGAACTTAGGCAATTCTTCGAAGACCTTTCCTAGATCAGAACAAGATGCTTAGAATCAAAAGAGTGTCAGTACTGAATGAACTCAGAATGAACTGTTTTGTTAGTTCCAGGAGGGACAGGCTACGTGCCTTTAAGTTAGAGACTGAACTGCAAAACAGAGGATGTCATTAAACATTCACCACAACGCACCAAAGATACCTGAAAACTTCAGGCAAAAGTCCAAGCATGCTTGTTTGTCACCTTTCCAGAGAGTGTCTGTGTTTGTGTACAATTTTCAGATGATGCTGCTAAAAGGAACTCACATTTGCATAACTCTCAAACTGATTAAAAACCTAAAACCAAGTTCTGCAGTTGCTTTGCAGCTACTTGGATAGGAAGTCCCTGTAGACACATGAGGAAAAGGAAAAACAGCTATGTGCTACTATTGATTTATTGATTCATGGCCCATAAAAGCTTTTTTTTGCTGTGGAAGTAGGTTTGTGAATAAGTGTTATCTTCAGGCAGAAGAACTTTCATCTACCCAAAAAGCCTATATTAGCAAAAATACTTGTGTTTAAAGCTGTATGTTTCTTTGGAGGACTGAGCTAATGCCTAGGTCTCAAGACAAACTGCTGCATATGGCAAATGCATTGCTAGCTAATAGTTTCGTATTCTGCTATTTCCACCTGAATTCTAGACAGCATTCTGATAAAGAATAATTTTTATTCTTCATTTCAGAGACTGAAAGATGTTGGTGGGGAAGCATTTTATCCTCTGCTTGAAGATGAGTAAGTGTGTGTTTAAGTTTGAGCATATATAAGGGACTGAATTTTTAGTTTTGACTGGCACATTGCACAGCTGGACATGACTGTCATCCAAATTCAAACCTTCTTTAAGAGCCTTCTTTGGCTGATAAACACTTGACACTGATGGATTTAGGCCCACTTATTAAATTGAGGATGCTAGCCTGTTTCTCTGTTCTGGAAGTCAACTGCTTCTGTGTAATGTTCAAAAGTACCTATTTATACTTGCTTTTGACACAGAAATGCATCAGAAGATATCAGTTTTTTCAGAGATTTTTATTTCTTGCTGTTCAGTACTACTATCTTAGCTCTTTTGTTTCCAGCCAGTCAACATTACCTCATTCAAACAGTAGTAATGAGCTGTCTGCAGCTGCAAGCCTTCCTCTGATCATCCGGGAGAGGGACACAGAGTACCAGCTGAATCGAATTGTCCTGTTTGACAGGCTGTTGAAGGTATGGAATCCTTCTGATGCTGAATAATTGGCTTCTGCTAATTAGAGGATTTGTAAAGGACCAAGTAATTGGAAAAGGAAGCAAATGCAAGAGGCCACAGTAGGAAAGGGAGAAGGAAGTGATACACAAGTATCAGAAGATAGAACATAAAATTAATACAAGTTAGCCTTTTCTGTTGTGATGAATGTTCAAGTGGATTTTAAGTATGCACACGAAAATAGAGCTGCTGCTAATATCTGGTATTCACTGAAGGACATACTTGTGCAAACTAAGCTGCTGTATGTATAAATATGCCTGTAACATTTCTGCATTTCCAAGCAGTAAGGGACTTGAAAACAATACAAGTCTTTAGCAGTGCCATGTCAGAAATAGGGGGTTTACATTGAGGAGGAAGAAAACAGTCTCTAATTCAAATACATGCAGAGAGATTTTTGGTTAAGAAGAGAGCTGATGTGCATCATTATCTTTCTAAGTACAGCACTTATCAATTAAAAGTATTTCATTAAAGCTGTGTACAATATATGAAGAGATGCATGTAATGAAGAAAAAAGTTTCATTAAAAATGTGGATTAGTAAATTTCTGTATCCAATATATACCAAAACACAGGAATACATTGAGAAGAAGTAAGTATTTCAGCATCAAAGAGTAGTCCTCCATCCAGGCCTTCCAGTTAAGAATTCAGTTGTTACAGTACCCCAGCAGCCAGGAGGAAAGGGACCTGGGAGTACTGGTGGATAGTAGGCTGAAGATGAGCCAGCAGTGTGCCCAGGTGGCCAAGAAAGCCAATGGCATCCTGGCCTGGATCAGGAACAGTGTGGCCAGCAGGAGGAGGGAGGTTATTCTTCCTCTGTACTCAACACTGGTGAGGCCACACCTTGAGTACTGTGTCCAGTTGTGGGCTCCTCAATTCAAGAGAGATGTTGAGGTGCTGGAACATGTCCAGAGAAGGGCAACAAAGCTGGTGAGGGGTCTGGAACACAAACCCTATGAGGAGAGGCTGAAGGAGCTGGGGTTGTTTAGCCTGGAGAAGAGGAGGTTCAGGGCAGACCTCACTGCTGTCTACAACTACCTGAAGGGAGGTTGTAGCCAGGTGGGGGTTGGTCTCTTCTGCCAGGCAACCAGCAACAGGACAAGGGGACACAGCCTCAAGTTGTGCCAGGGCAAGTATAGGCTGGATGTTAGGAGGAAGTTGTTGCCAGAGAGAGTGATTGGCATTGGAATGGGCTGCCCAGGGAGATGGTGGAGTCATCGTCCCTGGGGGTGTTCAGAAAAAGCCTGGATGAGGCACTTAGTGCTATGGTCTAGTTGACTGGATAGGGCTGGGTGCTAGGTTGGACTGGATGAGATGGGATGTCTCTTCCAACCTGGTCGATTCTATTCTATTCTAACTTGTCTCTGCTGTTCAGCCTGACAGCATTTTTCCTCTGGGTAAAAGAGCATCCCGGGATTGTGATTAGAATTATTTCTGTTACGTGGTAACATTTTTTTACTGAAAAATCTCTTGTCTTTGAAGGCCTACCCATACAAGAAAAACCAAATTTGGAAAGAAGCCAGGGTCGACATCCCTCCTCTTCTGAGAGGCATAACCTGGGCTGCCCTGTTGGGTGTCGAGGTAAGGGTATTTGCAGAAGTTTCAGTACTGACTGGAGAGGGAATAGGATAAGAACTGGATTGACAGGGAGCTGGAATGGATTTGAAGATTTGGCAGGTGGAATTACTGGACTTGGAAACAAAATGAGTCATGAACTGTAAATACAATGTTGAGACAGACTTGCTTCTTGTGTCTAATATTATTTGATTGAAGAGGGTGAATGTAAACCTGACTCCCTTTAATTTTGTTTATTGAAAAACACCACCCACAGAGTCATTTTTTTAATTTTGCTAGATTATTTAAAAGCAAGACCTAGTTAACAGGGAATTTGGTTTTGAAGTTTAGTGTTTTTCACAAATGCGGTTAGAATCCTTCTGGTTGAGTCAGTAGTAGTTGGGCAAGTTGGGATGAAGCATATCAGGTTTATTTTGCTACTCTGCCAATCCATGCTTTTCCTCTAAAGGCTGCAGAAAAATAAAATTATATGTTACTTTTTGCAGAAAGGACTGTAAAGGAGTGTCTCAGAAATGAGGACTCCTCACAAAGGTTGCTTCACTACCCAGCTTTTGCATGTACTCAGCTTGCCATCTGCAGTACTGTCGCACAGAGTTCCTATAGCTAATACATCCCAAGTTATTCAGGATGATTTATTTAGGATGTGATCTGCTGGATGCTTTGTAATATGTTAAAAAGTAAAACTGTAGATATTAAGAGGGACTGCTGGATGTGGTCTTGGGGGATGATAGTCCTTATGCTTCGTCAAGTTACCTTCTGTAGGTAGTGTTTCCTTGTCCCATAACATTAAGATGGACTTATTAACATGCTTGTCTTGGGTTTCATGCAAAGACAGGCTATTTAAGAGCTGGATTCAGTGCTTTTACAGAAATGATGTTGAAAGCCACTTACCAGTGGCTGTAGTAAGCACTGAATATAAATTGAGAGCACCTAAACTGTATCAAGTGCGTAGCTTTCTGCATAAACAACTGAAAATCACTGAAGATCTTAGTGAGGAGGTCACACAGGAAGAATGCATGTCCTGAATTATAACAGAATGAAGGCAATTTTCTTAAAATTCAGCTCTCTGAATTTTTTGTACTTGGTGAATTTTTTTTCAGGAAAAAAAAAAAGTTGCTAACAGAACCAGTTAACAAAACCAGTCAATTTCTGTCTGTCAGTGTGTACGTTGTAACATGCATTTACCTTGTTAAGGTCTTTCTAAAGTTGAATATTCTTCTTCCCCTTTTAGGGAGCCATTCAAGCAAAATACGATGCCATCGATAAAGACACACCAATTCCTACAGACAGACAAGTAAGCCTTCTAGTGGTATCAAGTATTTTCACTTGGTGTAATGCAGAGAACTTTTCCACTTCCCTGTTAGCGCAGATGCAGCTGATAATAGAATCATAGAATCATAGAATGGTTTAGGTTGGAAGGGACCTCAAGGATCATCCAGCTCCAACCTCCTGCCATAGGCAGGGACACCTCCCTCTAGAGCAGGCTGCTCAAGGCCTCATCCAGCCTGACCTTAAACGCCTCCAGGGAGGAAGCATCCACAACCTCCCTGGGCAACCCGTTCCAGTGTCTCACCACCCTCACTGTAAAGAACTTCCTCCTAATATCCAGTCTGAACCTCCCCTCTTCCAGTTTAAACCCATTCCCCTTCGTCCTGACATTACTAGACCGTGTAAATAGTCCCTCCCCAGCCTTCTTGTAGGCTCCCTTCAGATACTGGAAAGCCACTCTAAGGTCTCCTCAAAGCCTTCTCTTCTCCAGGCTGAAGAGCCCCAACTCTCTCAGCCTGTCCTCATAGCAGAGGTGCTGCAGCCCTCTGAGCATCTTCGTGGCTCTCCTCTGGACCCGCTCCAGCAGTTCCATGTCCTTCTTGTGTTGGTGGCTCCAGAACTGCACACAGTACTCCAGGTGGGGTCTGACAAGAGCAGAGAGTTCCCCCTTTTCCACATTGCAGCAAGTATCTTGGAAAACAAGTGGAAACAAGTAGTTAGAATAGAATCAACCAGGTTGGAAGAGACCTCCAAGATCATCTAGTCCAACCTAGCACCCAGCCCTAACCAGTCAACTAGACCATGGCACTAAGTGCTTCATCCAGTCTTCTCTTGAACACCTCCAGGGAGGTTTACTCAAGTTGTTACAGCATGTGGGACTGAAACGCACTTTTACTTCAAATCACCGTTTTGGTAGCAGCAGCAGAGTGTAGTGAACAGAACATCACTGATTTTAGATTTTTTTTTTTTTGTTTTGTTTTTATTGGATGGTTGCCATGTCTGTTAGACCTTCTACCTGATAGCCCTGAGTATCCAGAAATCCTGTAAGGAGAGCTGTTCTTAATGGAAATGGGTTCATGAGCAATTTGGTTTTCCAAGAAGTCTTGCCAGACATAAAAAGATGTCATGAGCAGGGATGTAGATGAAGAAACATTGTCCATCAAATTTGGTATGACATTCTGAGACCCCTAGTTTGATTATCCTTTTGAACAAAGTGGTCCTAGCATCTGAAATGTGTTACAAAGTTGGGTCATACAAAACCCTGTAACTGGTATCTGCTTTCTGCCTTTTTCAAGAATTAGAAAGTTAGAACCCTTTTAAACATGTGAATCTGGTAAAAGAAAAGCAACAAAAATGTATTTTTAATCTTCGACAGGGCTGTTAAGAGTCCGCTGTCCCTTTTCAGTTTTGATTTTGAGAGTGTTGGAAGAGGTGGATTGTGTTTATGATGGTGGTTGGACCTACAGTTGTTGGCTGATTTCCACCTCTAGTGTTGCAAGATTGCTGTAGCACTACCCCACTTACCCTGGTTTCTCTTTGTATTACATGCTTGGCTGTGGTGCAGATTGAAGTTGATATTCCTCGTTGCCATCAGTATGATGAATTGCTGTCATCACCAGAAGGTCATGCAAAGTTTAGACGTGTATTGAAGGCCTGGGTTGTTTCCCATCCTGATTTGGTGTACTGGCAAGGTGAGCTTGACTAGTTGGCAAGTTAAGACAATTAACTGGAAAGCTATGGCTGACCTAAAAAAACCTCCCCAACTTCCCTGTCCTGTTGCTTTTGAAGAATGACTCTAAGGCTTATTGCAAATTTAAATACTAACATTTTACATTTAATGTATTATGCAGACTTGGTTCATTCATATATCTACTCTAAGTTGTAGTCTCTTTATCTAGAAAAAATAGTAAAATGTATTGCTTACTCCTCAGTTCCAAGGTAAAAAGGCAAAAGTTAGTGAGTGAGTCCTTGGCATGGTAAATTGCCTTTCTTGGAAGCCTTGGCAGAATAATCAGTTCAACATTACAGTTCAGCAGTTTGAAATCCTCTCTGATTTCATATATTGATATCATTGTTGTTCTCAGCATTACCTATGAAGCCTGACATTGCAGAATTATCATGAAGATTTGCATACTTGATACTGATTATAAGTTAATAAATTTATCTTAGAATAAATAAGCTCTTAACACACTTTTATCATGGCTTTTCTCTTTAGGTCTTGACTCACTCTGTGCACCGTTTCTGTACTTGAATTTTAACAATGAAGGTGAGTACCTTTATCTGCTAAGGGTGAAAGGGAATCATAGTCTATCTTCTGTGTTGAGGTGTAGACAGATGTGTGTGCACTTGTTTTGGATGGCAACTTTCTGTAGCCACAAAGAGACATCATACCTCTTACTGCCAGAGAAGGGTAGCAAATCTGGTGAGGGGCCTGGAACATGAGAGGAGAGGCTGAGGGAGTTGGGGTTGTTTGGTCTGGAGAAGAGGCTCAGGAGTGACTTCATTGCTGTCTACGAGTACCTGAAGGGAGGCTGTAGCCAAGTGGGGGTTGGTCTCTTCTGCCAGGCAACCAGCAACAGAACAAGAGGACAGTCTCAAGTTGTGCCGGGGCAGGTATAGGCTGGATGTTAGGAGGAAGTTGTTGCCAGAGAGAGTGATTGGCATTGGAATGGGCTGCCCAGGGAGGTGGTGGAGTCACCGTCCCTGGATATGTTCAAGAAAAGCCTGGATGAGGCACTTAGTGCCATGGTCTAGTTGACTGGATAGGGCTGGGTGCTAGGTTGGACTGGATGAGATGGGAGGTCTCTTCCAATCTGGTTGATTCTATGATTCTATGAAATGTTTTGGTTTTGGAAAGTGTGTGTGCTGTGCTGCTTTTCAAGCAGGAGATCAAACCTTGTGTTTATAGCCAAGTACAATAATTAGAATACAATAAAAAGCACAGATAACATTGATTATAGAAAAGCAAGCAATGCTTTTTTAGTGCTTGTCTTTTTTGGTGACACTGTAGTTCAGCCTTGTTGTTATTTGTTAACCTGTCAGACTAGCTTTATTCAGGAAAGCTGATGATGGGTTTAGGCATTTAAAAGCTTATCATAGCAGCATTGGATATGTGATATCTTTATCATCTTAGAATGTGATTTGTTCAGAATAAGTCCAGTCTTTCTTTATCTAAGGTCTATGTGAGGGAAGACTGGTGTCCTAGGACAGTGACTGCTCTTATGCTTATTGTGCAATCTAACTGAAATACTTTAATACATTTTTCTTGCTCTTTGACATTCCTATACAGGTTGAGTACAGAACCTTGTTTCTTTCCTGTTGAAGCAATAGTAGTTAACGATGTAAAATTTTGTGATGTGATTAATGAACTTAATTGTATGCATTTGGTTGAGATATTTAGAAGTTTTGATGCTAGAAAAGTTACGACACACAATTTGTTTAATAACGTGACTCTGTGTCATATTTGCTATCAGTCTGATGGCTTTCCAAGTAAATTCCAAAATTATATTTGTCATTGAGCAATTTACAGCAAACATTTCTTCTTTTTTTTTTCTATCCATGGTCCAGCACCGTGATGAGGAATTGCATTACAATAGATTGTCTCTCAGCAAGTTCCCAGGAATTAATCAAGGGGATAAACACTTTTTTTTACACTCAAATCTCTATTTGGTGTGTATGTGAGGAGCCACTGAGAGATTTGAAACATTTTTGTCCATTTGTTCTGACAGTATTTTTAATTACGTTGCACACTGTCTTCTTTTTTTTACTGAATCTCTCAGAGCTGAAGTAAAGAGATAAGATGTGAGTCTGATGGGGCATAAACTCAGTGGAAGTTCTGTAAGACTAGTGCAACAATGCTGTTGTCTGAAATCATGTCTTCTAAAGTTGTATTTATTCAGAGACCTTCAGTTTTCTTACAGGCATCACCATGGCTTTCCAAATGTGATCTTGTTACTTTGTCACTGGGAAATATGAAAATAAACTGGGAGCAGATCAGGTCCAGCTGGCTTCATATTTGCTCAGTGACAGGAGAAGATATTTTCAGGAGCTTTTATAATATTTTGATGAGCATGGTGCCCTTTTAAGTGTTTTATAATAATCTGCATAAAGAGTTATTAAATATTTATGCTTCTTATCTGCTTGCTGGTTAATAATGAACTTTTTTTTTAGATATGCTTGTGTTTCTACCTCCATAGTTGCAACCATTTTTCTAATTCTTTCAGCTCTGGCATATGCCTGCATGTCTGCTTTTATCCCCAAGTACTTGTATAACTTCTTTCTGAAGGATAATTCTCATGTTATTCAAGGTAAATAAGCCTTTTAATTTATTCTTTTAGTTGTAACAGAAGTAGAATTATTTCTGGATATACAAATACACTTTTTTTAAGTGGCTGTAAAATTAGAACTATAGAAATACCCACTCATTTCTTTCAAACTATTTTAGATATATGACAGCTGTACAAGATAAATAGGAATAAAATCGAGGGCTAAAGATTCAGGCAGGGGGAAAAAGCCATTTCTGCACTCTCAAAAAATGCTCTGGGTAACATCCAGCATATGAGTTGGAGGAAGTTGCCTTCCAGTGTTAAGTTGCAAAGACCTATCCTTCAGGTGAAGGGTCTGCGCAATCCCAGGCACAGATACAGGCTGGGTGGTGAATGGCTGAGAGCAGCCCTGAGGAGAAGGACCTGGGGGTCTGGGTTGACGAAAAGCTCAACATGAGCCAACAGTGTGCACATGCAGCCCAGACAGCAACCCTGTGCTGGGCTGCATCAAGAGCAGTGTGACCAGCAGGGCAAGGGAGGGGATTCTCCCCCTTTACTCTGCTCTCGTCAAACCCCACCTGGAGTACTGTGTGCAGTTCTGGAGCCCCCAACACAAGAAGGACATGGAACTGCTGGAGCGGGTCCAGAGGAGAGCCACGAAGATGCTCAGAGGGCTGCAGCAGCTCTGCTATGAGGACAGGCTGAGAGAGTTGGGGCTCTTCAGCCTGGAGAAGAGAAGGCTTTGAGGAGACCTTAGAGTGGCTTTCCAGTATCTGAAGGCAGCCTACAGGAAAGCTGGGGAGGGACTATTTACAAGGTCTAGTAATGTTAGGACAAGGGGTAATGGGTTTAAACTGGAAGAGGGGAGATTTAGACTGGATGTTAGGAGGAAGTTCTTTACAGTGAGGGTAGTAAGACACTGGCACAGATTGCCCAGGGAGGTTGTGGATGCTTCCTCCCTGGAGGCGTTTAAGGCCGGACTGGATGAGGCCTTGAGCAAGCTGCTCTAGTGGGAGGTGTCCCTGCCTATGGCAGGGGGTTGGAGCTGGATGATCCTTGAGGTCCCTTCCAACCTAAACTATTCTGTGATTCTAGGTGATCAAAATCATACTGTTGCAAGAACTGTTTTGGCAGTGAGGGAAAATAAAGAGGAACAGTATAAACTAGTAATGCCTCAGAAAATGGTAGTTATGGTATTCAGAAAGTCAGTGATCTGAGGGGAATATTTTACTGAAAAGAAGGTAATACTATTTAGTACAGGACAGGAGTTGGAGAACTGTGAGGACTAATGCCCCATAGTTAAGTCTTCAACAACTACATGGATAACTCAAAGAAATTAAAACAATACCTATGAGCTAAATGTCTGTCTATTTAATTGTAAATTTAATGGAAACACAAAGGAATTCTATTGACCTAGAAAGCCACCTTGGGACAGTCTGTGTTGCAAAGATAATCAGTCTTGCAGACAGTTTCAGAAAGTAAAAGAACTTGTTTGAAAAGCTGTCAGTATTTTAGTAGGGTGGGTGGTAATGAATGTTTTCGACTGCTAGCAGGTATGAGTGTTTACTGAATGCTAGGTTTCAGCGTAGATTGATGTCCCTGTATTTCTTCTAAGGAAATCATTTTGCATGTAACTTGTGAAGCTCCACAACTTAGAAATGGTGTCTGTCATTTTTTTTGTCTTAAAAAAAAAAAATAAGGAATTCATCAACAAAAATTAATTAGACATAAAAGCATTTACACGTTGTGTAACAGAGAGACAGCTAGCATAGAGAGGGAGAACACAGTGGTCAGGGGAATTTACATATGAAAGACAATTGCTGAGAGGTGTTGTGAACCAAAGATGTGAAATAATAATTTGGAAAAACTGTTCAAGAGAGAGAACTTGTTTGAATCCTTTTGTCTGTGCAAAACTAGTGCTTGCTGGAAAAAAAGGGACAATAAAGGTTCAAAGGTGAGGAAGAGTATATTTTATCAGATGCTTCTGTGGAGGCACCTGCTTTAGATTCCACGATAATAGCTCAATAAAGACTTTTTCCAAGGAGGTGTACTCTTCTGTAGAATAGTGCTTTGGTTCTCTGGAGTTCCTTAATGTTATTCCTAAGGGGCTTTACAGAAATACATAACAGCTAAAGTTAGAAATCTAGGTCAGTAGGACTTTTGTGAGCCTAGAGTATTGTAAGTGTTCCTGAGTTCCCATGCAATGTCTGTTACCGTCAGGGACTCAAGGAGGCTGTACCTTTTGGGATTTGTAATTTAATCCTTTTTAGAGTCATATCTGTGGTGGTTTGGGTGTCCCCTGCCCCCCCACACTTTAGAAATCACTCAGACTAGACTCAGCCAGCTCTGGAAATTTGAATGAAGCTTATATTTAAGCTAGCACAATGTACAAGCAGATATTTACAGTATATACAGTTATAGACAGAAATATGCAAGGTAAAAAGGTAATACAGAAACAAAACTCCCCTCCCAGAAACCTGAGTCCCCAGGAGGGGCTATGAGCCACCCCCCTCACCTTCCCCCTACCCCTCTCAACCTTACTCCAGTCCCAAGGAAGAATGGAGTCTCGGCCAGGGGGGTTAGGAAGCAAGGTGAATCAGCCAAAAGCAAATGGAGGGTGAGGTTAGAGAGCAAGATGGAGGTCAGCCATCAGCCCCAGCTCCCCAGCAGGTGAAGAGCCAAGAGCAAAGCCCAGAGCAAAGTGAGCAAGTGATCTAATCTATGTTTTGCTTTTAATTCTTCAGTGAGACTGTGAGGGAAGTAGCCATCACCATTGTTTTCATTTCACAGCCAATGATCTAGTCCTTCTCACCAAAACATTCTAGCTAGGCTCAAACTAGCACAATATCCCAAACACTAATACATAATACAGCTTTAAAGGAAAATTTCCTTGCTTTGCTGGGTTGGATGGAAGTATTAAGAATGTCATTTAACTGCCTACTGCAGTTTTAGCTTCTTACCATCTTTGTGTCTTCCATGTGGATAGGAATCTTTTGAACTGCAGAGTTCAGTGTGCTTTGTTTCTGAGTTCATGCTATGCAGTGAAGACAGCTGTTTTTTCTAAGCTTATCAGATGTGAAATAGGGAGCAAGAGCACTTAAAAGGGTTTGGGTGTGGGAATACCCAGGTATTCAAACTAAAAATTGGTGTTATAATATTCCAGCCAACATCAGTTGACTGGACTTAAGTAATTCATTGTTATGGTTAATTGAAAGCACACAGATCAGGGGGAAAAAAAAATCAACTGGAAAATCAGAGTTACTCTTTTTCTATGGCTTTGTTGTTTGGTTGCATCATGTGGTGGCTTGTGTTTTGGACAATGACCTTGGATTTACTTGTCATTTCAGAATACCTGACAGTGTTTTCCCAGATGATTGCATTCCATGATCCAGAGCTGAGTAACCACCTCAATGAAATTGGTTTTATTCCAGATGTAAGTGCTAAGGGTTCTTCTTAAGTATTGTTCAAAGGAAGTAAACAATAGAAAGTGAGGGCAGCTGAGGTGAGATGCCTTTCCAGACTGTTTCAGTAGCAGTTTGACATAAGTGGAACTTAATAGTAGTGGACCTTTCTGAGTATGCTGGTAAAATGGTGGTTACTATTGGTGTTTTACGCACCTCAGTTCTTGCTATTCTGTTGGCATGGCAAGTCCAGTAAAATTACTGCTAGTCACTTAAAGATTAATCTTAAAAGAATAGAATAGAATCAACCAGGTTGAAAGGGACCTCCAAGATCATCCAGTCCACCCTATCACCCAGCCCTATCCAGTCATGTAGACCATGATGCTAAGAGCCTCATCCAGTCTCTTCCTGAACACCCCCAGGGATGGTGACTCAACCACCTCCCTGGGCAGCCTAGCCCCTGCTAGTCACTTAAAGATTAATCTTAAAAGATTCATATAATTTTATTTTCAGGGGTGGATTAATGTTTTTTTTGAAGTATCTATAAATTACTAACAGTAAAATTTCTGCTAACTAATTAAGTGCTTTTGGCTGACACAAAAGATGTAAATTTGCAAGCAGTTAAAAAAAAATGCATGCAGGTGATGGTCAGTCTGTAGTTACATCAGACCCTGGAAAATGTTTAGCAGTCACTTAATTGAAGTGGATCAAAAATATTGGGCAACTACATAACTTGTGTCTAACATTTATGTGTTTGTTGGAAGAAGCCTCTAACATGGAGGAAACTGAAAGCTGAGAACACAGCTAAAATGTAGTAGAAATGGAGGGGTATGTTGGAAAGAGCAAACCAAGGTCATCTTTTAGCTCTCGCTCTAAATAGCGAAGCCTTCCTTCTTTACTTAGAGAGGCAAGCATAGTCCAGAAAGCCAAGATAATACTCTATAGTAGGCAGACATTTTTATAAGGTTGGCCAAGTTTATGGCTGGTGTTTCTGAAAAGCAGATTTAGACAAGGCTATAGATAGAGCATTATTAATTCATGTGGCCTATATCATGATATTTGACATGTAGAAATTTGGTGATAATAAGTTGGTTGTAAGAACAGATGATGACCTTCAGATCAAAATGGAATCAGGAAACTTTAGTCAAGAGATGTTAATGTAGAAATCTAAATTTCATAAATGAGACATTTATTTGTGTGGGGTTTTTTTCTAAGCAATATAAAGCTTATTTTATCAGAAAAGCCTAATCCTTATTAGAAAACACTCTAAGTTGAAGCATCAAGGCCAGGCCTCAGAAAACACACAACTCCAGGGTGAATTTGTGTGTCTTTGAGACTGGCAGGTATTCATTGTGACTGTTTACAAAGACTGTAATGGAAAAGTAAAATCCATGCTTTCATTTGTAAAGGTGTGTTTAACATAATAATATTCTTTATGAATTATATACATTGAAAAGCTACTGTAGCATTAAAATAAACAGGAGTGAAAGCCAGTACATTGCATCATAAAGAGAGATCTTTGAGAAGGCCATGGGATCTGTATCTGAACAGGGAGAGTAGGAGGAAGGTGAAGAGAAACTGAGGAGAAGGGAGAATATTAATCTGTAGAAAGCCTCAGTGTTTAGAGAGGAAAGAATGGCATGGTTAACAGCAACATTTAAGTTCTCCAGGGAGGATAAATTTTCCTCCATCACTATGTAAATGTACTTCGTAATTGTTTGTTAAAGGCTCTGGATGACTAAAGCATTTCCTCGGTGTATTTTGTCCAGGATACTAGTTCCCACCTAAAAGGCAGAAAGTTGTAACTTGCCTGACCATCTTACAGGTTCTCCATTTCCACTACTTTCCTCCGCAAGAGTTCTGTAGCAACATATCTCAGGTGTTAGCTGGTCTTCAGCTAAAAACTTTCAAGGTGCAAATCAGATGGAATCATATAAAATCATCTGTTCTGCTATATTGTAGTTTTTGTGTTCTGCTAACCATTGAGCAGCACATAATCCAATGTGAGTCTTGTATCCTAAGTCTGGAGATGGTTAAAGAGACTCATTAAATAATTACAAAACAGAGGTATATTTGTCTAAAAATACCCCCACCACCACCTCCTCAAAAAAAAACCCAAAACCAACCACACAAACACAAAACCAACACCATTAAACAAATAAAAACAGTTCAAACAAACCCAATACCTTGCATTGAGTACAAATGCTGAAATTAACACTGATCTTTGAAGAGAAGTCATGAGCTTGTCCTTTCTAAATTGTCTCCTTTTTTCTGATATAAATAAAAGTTGTTCTGCCTTTTTAGATTAGTGAGAGAGGTGATTGTTGTACCTGTGACAAGACAGCACAGGATCCATCAAGGTGAAGGATATGGCACTGTAGTAATGAGATCTGAACCAGAGTTCCATGCTTGAGTACTAATCCTATCAAAGTAAACCCTGATTAATCTTTCATCGCTGAAACGCAGGCTCTGCTGCAGGAAGGATTGTGTTTCCTGGCACCTTTCTCATTTGCTCTGGGTCACGTAGCTCTCAGAATATTGAACACTGCTGAAGCTTGAATAGTTGTGAATATTCTTAGCTGATGTGGTGCCTGGATTAAGTACGTTGCGTTCGCTATGTGATTTACATGTAAATGGAAGGATCTATGCAGTGAAACTTGCATTTTGTCTTTACTCATTCTCCCCCACCCTTTATAATAAGTACAAAGTTTTTAATTTCCTCCACCCTTTATAATGCTGCTTTACACGTTCTGTATTTTATTGAATAATTCTGACATGAACAGCAGACCAATTTGAAGTGAAGAAAAACAAGGAAGTGTACTACATTACTGAAAAGGGTAGCTATAGCCATAAATAATTCCATTCAGCTGCAAATTATGGAAGGTAGATGTAGTTGCCATAGACGTAGTTGCCAGCTGGCCATTAGCAGAGATGACAAAGTTGGGCTGCAGTTACTTGATGTCATTGTGCTGGGGCTGCTTTCATAGGTAGATACCTTAGCTTGGTTTTGGCGGTATGTTGGTAATAGGGCTTTAACTAATTAACAGTCCTGTGACTGAGGTACTTTGTTTCTTTTGTGAACAGATTACCTTAGTGGGAAGCCGAGGTGGGAGGTTTCCTGCTGGTATTTTTCAGGTGTGGAAAGTGGTTTGTGTAGTTTGTGGTTGTGAAATTCTGTTTGTGTAGATGCACGTAGGTGGATGGAATGGAATACTAAAAATGGGAGGCAGCCCACATTCTCTTTGCATCCCCAGTTGTCAAAAGTTTCTCACCTTTCTGTGGCATTTTAATGTATGATTGTCCTGAATCTAGGTTGTGTGTGCATGTATTTCACAGACAGAACATAAAAGTGCAAGATTAAGGTTTTCTAGAATAGATGATGGAAGTTGGAAGGGACCTAAAGTGATCACCTGGTCTAACTGCCTTACAAATTCAGGGCCAACCAGATTAGTGCATGTTGTTAAGGGCGTAGACCAAGTGTCTCTTAAATGCTGACAGGCTTGGGGCATTGACTGCTTCACTAGGAAGTCTGCTCTAGTGACATGCATTTACCCTCTCAGTTGACAAATCTTTCCTAATATCCAGTCTAAACCTCCCCTGCTGCAGGTTTGAACCATTCAGACATACAATCACCACACCCCAGCATGAAGAATAGAATAGAATCAATCAGGTTGGAAGAGACCTCCAAGATCATCCAGTCCAACCTAGCACCCAGCCCTATCCAGTCAATTAAACCATGGCACTAAGTGCCTCATCCAGTCTTTTCCTGAACACCCCCAGGGACAGCGACTCTACCACCTCCCTGGGCAGCCCATTCCAATGGCAAATTACCCTCTCTGTGAAGAACTTCCTCCTAACATCCAGCCTGTACTTCCCTCGGCACAACTTGAGGCTGTGTCCCCTTGTCCTGTTGCTGGTTGCCTGGCAGAAGAGACCAACCCCCACCTGGCTACAACCTCCCTTCAGGTAGTTGTAGACAGCAATGAGGTCTGCCCTGAACCTCCTCTTCTCCAGGCTAAACAATCCCAGCTCCCTCAGCCTCTCCTCATAGGGTTTGTGTTCCAGGCCCCTCACCAGCTTTGTTGCCCTTCTCTGGACACGTTCCAGCACCTCAACATCTCTCTTGAATTGAGGAGCCCAGAACTGGACACAGTACTCAAGGTGTGGCCTGACCAGTGTTGAGTACAGGGGAAGAATAACCTCCCTCGTCCTACTGGCCACACTGTTCCTGATACAGGCCAGGATGCCATTGGCCCTCTTGGCCACCTGGGCACACTGCTGGCTCATCTTCAGCCTACTATCCACCAGTACGCCCAGGTCCCTTTCCTCCTGGCTGCTCTCCAGCCACTCTGTCCCCAGACTGTAGCGTTGCTTGGTGTTGTTGTGGCCAAAGTGCAGAACCCTGCACTTGGCTTTGTTAAATTTCATCTGGCCTCTGCCCACCCATCCAGCCTGTCCAGGTCCCTCTGCAGGGCTCTCCTACCTTCCAACAGATCAACACCTGCTCCTAGCTTGGTGTCATCTGCAAACTTAATGATGCTGGACTCAATCCCCTCATCCAGATCATCAATAAAGATATTGAGCAGGACTGGGCCCAGCACTGATCCCTGGGGGACACCACTAGTGACTGGCTGCCAACTGGATGTGGCACCATTCACCACAAGAGATCAGCAGCTGCCACTCATCTCTCCCTTCTAAGGAATCTATAGAGAGCTTGATAATGAAAAGAAATAGCCGCTGAGAGGCAGCCTTGTTTGGGCCTTGCCGCCTCATACAACCCACAATCTGGGGTACAGCTAAATCACATATATTGAAGTTACTGGAATGCTCTGAGTAAGGGTTTGTTTGTTTGGGGTTTTTTTTGGTGGTTTTGACATTTCTCTACAATTAATTTTTATTTTTTTTTTTACAAGATGTTTTTTAGGTTTTGCTTTGAGATATTTTGGTCCTGGTCACGCTACAGGTTAAGTCAGAGTTACACACATTCACAAATGCACACTTGAAAGCTTCTCTTCTTTCCTTTTCAGTCCAAAATCACCTAAGAATGGTGGACCTAACAATATGCTGGTTTTGGGGTTTTTTTAAAGTAAATAAAAAGTAAAAAAATCTCTTTTACAGCTACTTTTCAGGAAGAAAGCAAGAAAGCAGGGCCTTGAAGTTTTGGCGTTTTGGGAGGAGGGAGCCTGTGGTGGAAGGGGGCAGTTCTCTCCTTATTAAAGGGTGATTTGTGTATTGATTGAGTGCCAACTAAACCATCCAGATAGTAAAAACAAGCAATAACACAATCCTTAGGGAAAAGGTTTCATCAGGACTGGAGCAAATAGCTCTAAGGGCTTTGAATATCTAATGGGAGATGCACTCTTCTCAAAATATGACCATCTAACTATGGGCTAGTAAGCTTCTTCACCCTGTTGAAGAGCAGTGAACTCCATTTCCAAGTTCAGATATTGAGCACTACTGGGGAAGAAGCTTTAGCTAGAGATAATGGAGAGATGGAGAATGAAACCAAGTCCAAGGATATGAGATTTCAATTGTAACTGAAAAAAAAAAAATGTTGTTTTAATTACGTTTTTTGAATGAGAACAGGTGTTGTTGGACTCCTGTGTTCTTCATGTATAAGAAATGCCCACACCCTTATTTAAAAGCACAAAAGAGCCTGTATTTTGTGAGCAAAGCACAATGAAAATTACGACATTGCTGATTGTAAGCTCACATTGAAAAAAACCAGAGGATCTTTTTCACAATCTCCTGTTTTCATGTGACCTATTCCAAGGCTCTACCAGCAGTTCAAACACTACTTTGATCAAACACGAGTTGCGCTTTCCAGAGTTAAGTAGCAATAAAAAGCACAAATCCATTGTGCCAGGGTTCAGTAGTAAAGGGTTGATAACCTCTTTAACGGCAGCTTGCTGGCACAGCAGCATGGTACAGTGCTGTTCCAGCCGATGGCCACTAGAGGGCAGTGTTTACCAACCTGTTAACAGTGCAGCCGCTCAGCTGAGACAATTTGGTTGTGCGTTTATTTGAGGATCTCAAGTCAGTGTAGTTCTTCTTGTCTGTGTTTTTCGATTAGGCTTGCATGGTGGGATGAATAATACCGGTGTTGTGGCTTTTTTCTGCACTCGTTTATTAATGGTGACCAGAACCTGCTCAGTTGTACAAAGACATACTACCTTAGAAAATTATCCTTGTGAAAATCAGAGGGATAAAAACTCACCTAATACCTTCTACTTAAATAGTTTGACCTACTTTTCGTGCCACTGTTGATAGGTTTGGAGAGGATGCTTTAGAGGACAGTGGTACTTTGCCTTGTTACCTTTTAATAATCTGTTGAATGGTTCAGATTTTGTGGATGTTCTTGTATGCATCTACACAGAGATATACAAGGTGGAGATGCTTGTGAATTTAGGGGAAAGAGTGGGTCTGCTTTAATCGAACACATAAAAGGAGGAAGTAATTGCTTTGAAATACTAAGGAAGTAATGTAGTTCAAAATGAAGTCTGTGTAATGTGTACCTCAAAGCAGAGGATCCTGAGACTGATAAGAAAACTTGTTTTCTTACTGTGTGGAAAACAAGATACTGCATACAAGCAAGCAGGTAAACAGGTATTGGCTGATCACAACCAGAAAAGGGAATATTTCAGGAAACAGAGTATGTTGTTCTTCGGAGAGCCATCTGTTGAAGACATGTTGAAGATAGGCTCAAGGCAGACAGTGTGAATGTATTACAAGATGAAAATGGTGATAGGATTGGATTTGATTAAGGTTTTGAACTCCTAAGGTCAGTCGATGAGTTGGAGATCAAGCTTCCTAAACCTCTCTTTAATACTGAAATTGGTGAACACTGTGGTCATTACAGCTGTTTTAGTTTTATGGACAGTATGGTTCAGATGCTATCACATGACCAAGTGAAGACCTTAGGAATAAAATTTAGAGAGAGCTGTGTTAAAGAGCTTTTCACTTCTTCATCACATAGTCAGTGATGTAACTTAGCTAAGATTTTATGGAAGTAGTAGTAATTTATTAACATAATATCAGTTATGCTTTCTGCTTCTCATTTGCTTACTTCCAGTAAAAGCTTAATAGGACTAATTTGCACTCTTTATGCATTAAAAGGTAATATATTAAACTTTATGTCTAACTCTAAATCTTCTGAAGTGGAAAACAGAGCACATGAGCTGTACAACTTAGTAAAGCATAACAATGCTACATCACTGATTTGTGGGGACTTTCTGTGCAGTTCCATGTTCAAAGCAATTCGGTGTTGCCTTCAGCACGCTAAATATTTCACTGAAATTAAGAAACTCTTAACATGCCATCAATGCTTAGCTCTTATAATTCATACTGAATTTTCTGTATATGATGTCATGAGCGTGGGAGTTAACAGAAATTAAAGGTTTTCTGTAGCCAGTGCAGCAGCACAAGTCCTCAGTCTTGCAGTAGTAGAAGTGCTGAAATTCTTTGGGTGCCTTTGAAGATCACAATGGAATACATAAATGCTTAAGGTATTAATAATTGACACTATATGCTTTTGAGAACAGCACTGTTCTTACTGCCTTTCACTGACAAATACACATTTTAGTAGCTACCAACATAGAAAAAAGGTAGATATGATGATTTTTTTCTGTTGTAGATTGTGATTAGCAATTTTTATCTTCCATAGTCAAGAAGATACATTGAATCAGGTTATTTTATGCTTGGTCACGCATCTTTTGCTGATTTTCAGTTAGGGTTATGTACATGAAAGGCAAAAACAGTGACAGGTCAATAGATCAGGTTTTATAAGACTTTAAGGTTTTGGGAGTTGTTTCTTGCTAGCATAAGCCTATCAAGGGAGGTTCTTTTTGTTGTCATTTTAATACAGAATCATAAATTAGGAGCTAGAAGGATATGCGACTGGGGACCTGGAGGGAGGAAAAAGTTTCTCTGAGGGGCTTAAAATTGTGTGGTAGTGGTTTTACAACTGTAGTTATTTCCCATTTTTAAATACCTTCATGCCAAGCTGGGCAATTTTTAATGTAGTAGACAATTTTCACAAACTTCAGTTCTTAAACTTTTTTTATTCTGTTGTTCTCTTTCCACCACCACCGTGTTCTGCAGCTTTATGCTATTCCATGGTTTCTTACAATGTTTACACGTGAGTATGCATTCTTTTTCTCTGATTAAATGTCCCTATGTGTCTTAAGCATAAGTTTTTTTTCTCACTTTTTCAGCTAAGGCCTTCCTAGTTGATATGATGTGTCTGTCATTTGGTAGGTCACTTGTAATTTGCAGGCATGTGTGTTGTGGTTTGCATCTCAACAGTGCTTATTGCATGCCTTCTACCCCAATTTGAATGTCATTAGTTCTTTTTTTGAAAGTATTGCATTTAAGCTGGTTTATTTTATGTATGCAATATTGCAGGAGTGTGCAAATTAAGCTGTTACTTGCTGGGAAAAGATGTAATAAAAGTTTAAAATAGTTAAAAGAAAAAGAAAGAAACAAAAACCACACACGGTTTAGAACCTGAAACAAAACCAAACCTTACCACCTTCCCCAGCCAGAGTAATTATTATTTTTCTTGAACATAAACAAAAGCTTTTTTTAGTACACTTCACACATTATTATTATTCTACTAGCATTAGGTTGCTATGATTGTTTTTTGTCTGTGTGTTAAGAACAAAGAGGGCTTTGTAATTTGGTGAGCTTTTAATGAAAGAGGGTAAAGGTAATAAAGCAAATCTAGAAAGAAATTCCAAATCTTTTCTCAGAGATTTCTGGTTTTGTGGTTTGTTTTCTTTTTTTTTTAGTTCATGTCAACATTGGCGTACGTTGAGTTGTATAAAAAGGATGAAAAAAGCTGATGGAGTGTTTTTCTGATTAAAATTCAAAGTATTTAATGTGATGGTTTTGTTTTTAAAGAGCATGACTATAAAGCACTGTTTCTTGCAGTTGTCCCTTCGGCTAAACTTTAATAAGGATCACCAACTTGAGATAGCCAAGGAGATGGTTTCCTTGGCAATGAATTGCAATGAAATGTTAGTATTATGTAATTGGAGGATACCTAGTTTTAAGAGAATCACCTCAGCTTTGTGTGTAGAATGTTGCTATTTTTAACAGACCTCCTGATATTTCCTTTATTCTGCCATTTTTTGCAATGTTCTTTCCGAAGTAGTCAAGTTTACTGATTAACCCATTAATGTATTCATATCATTGGAGAAACTGATACACATGACCAGTTGCTGTATTTTGTGTGTTTGAAATCTGAAAACCTAAGTATTTTGAAGTATTTAATAGTGAAAGAAGGCACTGATTTCCAGAATAATCAATGCTTATGAAGACAAACCCATTTCTGAACACTTGAGTCCTTTTTGCTCCCAAATGAACACAACTCTAAGACAGGAGAGGAAAGAAACTCTTTTGGGAACTACTTAAAGAGTGTGTATGTATATATATGTGCTTGTATGCTTATAGCTTCTCTTTTTTTATTGTGTTTGTTCATCATGCAGATGTCTTTCCTTTGCACAAAATTTTTCACTTGTGGGATACTTTACTTCTTGGAAATTCCTCCTTCCCGTTCTGCATTGGAGTTGCGATACTTCAACAACTGAGGGATCGACTTCTGGCTAATGGATTCAATGAATGCATTCTCCTTTTCTCAGACTTGCCAGGTACAGGAAAAAAGATTTTTTTCTTCCCTTCTTCTGTCTTTCCCCAGTGCATTGCTGAAGAAAGCATATGCTTGCAAGAATGTGTAAATACTGCACATCTTACATATGTTCTGCAATCATGGTAGATTTGGGCAAACTCAGTGTCAGAGTGTGCAGATCTATTAACTTCATCAAACTGTAGTTAAGAAGTAATTTTACTCTCAGCAGCAAGAATTGGGTGAGCTTGTTATGAATTCCAGGTGAATGTTGGATTACTTTCTGTGCTAGTTTGAAGGTAGGTAGAATGTTTTGGTGAGAAGGATTAGATCACAGGCTGTGAAAGGAAAACAATGGTGATGTCTACTTCAATCATAGCCTTGCTGAGATGTATAAAAACATAAAGCAAAACATAGATAATCACTTCACTTGGGAGTCTCGCTTGGGCTGCTGCTGGGGAACTGGCTGAGCTGCATCTTGCTCTCTAACCTCACCCTTCGTTTTGGACTAATCCACTTTGCTTCTTAACCCCCTGGCCGAACCTCCATTCTTCCTTGGGACTGGGGTAAGGTTGAGAGGGGTAGGGGGAAGGTGAAGGAGCGGTAGAGAGCCCCTCCTGGGGACTCAGGTTTCTGGGAGAGGAGTTGTGTTTCTGTATTACCTTTTTACCTTGTCTATTTCTGTCTATAACTGTATATACTGTAAATATCTGCTTGTATATTGTGCTAGCTGTAAATATAAACTTCATTCAGTTTCCAGAGCCGGCTGAGTCCAGTCAGGTGCACCACACCTGAGAATTTTCTGAAAGTAATTTACAAACAGCTGTCACTTGAAACTGGCTCACCCCGAGGAAGAGATTATGTTGTTCAAAACATCTGCAATAATTTCAATCTAAAATCAATTGTTGCCCAACAGCCTGAAACTCCTGAGGTTTTTAAAGCTTTCTGTACTCTGCAATGGCTTATCTCAGGCCACCAGTGAAAGCCTCTCGCTTTCCTAACTGATAAAGCTGTTTTACTGCCATCTTGCAACTTTCTCAAACGTTTTTCAGAAGATTTGTTGTTTTTACAGTAGCTATTTCTAAAAATGTTTGTTTAGATTACAAATCACATATTTCTACTGCTGTGATGGTTTGGGTGTTCCCCGTCCATCCCCCCCTCCCCCCCACTTTGGAAATCACCCAAACTAGACTCAGGCGGCTCTGGAAATTGAAGCCTAAATTTCCCCTGGTGCAGCTTGAGGCTGTGTCCTCTTCTTCTGGTGCTGTCTGCCTGAGAGAAGAGAGCAACCTCCTCCTGGCTACAACCACCCCTCAGGTAGTTGTAAACAGCAATAAGGTCACCCCTGAGCCTCCTCTTCTCCAGGCTAAACAATCCCAGCTCCCTCAGCCTCTCGTCGTAGGCCTTGTGCTCGAGGCCTCTCACCAGCCTCGTTGCCCTTCTCTGGACACATGTTAGGGCTGGAGTAGATATTTTCAATGTTTTGTTAAATTGTAGACATGTCTGTGGGTAAATAGCAGTGGCACACCTCATAAAAGCATTTAAAACAAATTTTCCTGGTAGAGTTTAGCTGACAGTGCAGTTTTTATGTGATCTATTTTGGTTTTCTATCTCAGTAAGACATAGCAGGCAGCATTCTGTGGTGCATTTACAGTAACCCTCTACTCCTCGTACAGTCATTCATCATTTTGTGTCTTCTCTTCACCTCTGTCAGTGAAGGACAGTATCACACTTCCACATTAGAAGGTGTTTTCATGAAACCTTTCCACTAAACTGCAGAGTCAGAGCAAATTTTACAATCATGAGTAAGAATCATAGAATCATAGAATGGTTTAGGTTGGAAGGCACCTCAAGGATCATCCAGCTCCAACCCCGCGCCATAGGCAGGGACACCTCCCACTAGAGCAGGCTGCTCAAGGCCTCATCCAGCCTGGCCTTAAACGCCTCCAGGGAGGAAGTATCCACAACCTCCCTGGGCAACCTGTTCCAGTGTCTTACCACCCTCACTGTAAAGAACTTCCTCCTAACATCCAGTGTAAATCTCCCCTCTTCCAGCTTAAACCCATTCCCCCTTGTCCTAACATTACTAGACCGTGTAAATAGTCCCTCCCCAGCCTTCCTGTAGGCTCCCTTCAGATACTGGAAAGCCACTATAAGGTCTCCTCAAAGCCTGATGAAAATGAGACATGTTTGTCCTTCATGGAGCCAAATACCTCAGGGAATCACAGTATTTACTGCTGCCTCTCTCTCCCTTGCTCCCTACTTCAAGTGTTGTGTGAACTGGTTCACACAACTGCATAACTGCAACTACTGTAACAGCTGGACTTTTCATAACTCTCCAGCTGGACATCCCATAACTCTCAGCTTCTCCTGTGTATACACAGGCTGCAAACAGACCTGCCGTTGGTCTCAGTAGAAGTGTCACTTAGATATGTCGTTTCTACTTGAATTATTATCTTTATAATACCCTTTGCTACAGAACTCTTTATCTGGATGTCTTCAGACATCTCCTTAAGTCAAGACTCTAACAACTTCTTTTTCTTTTTCTGTTCTTTGGGCATTGCATGCAGTTTTATTATATAAAACCAAAAGTCCTTCATTTCCAAGCATTTCTGAAAATTGATGCAGGTGTCCTTTCACCAATCAAGAGCCCAGACCTTTTCATTTTTGACATACTAACTGTGGGCATTCAGGCTGAAGAATAGCGAGACAACTGTCGTACGTACACCGAAAACAGCAGTATAATCCAGAGGTAGTAAACAATATTGACTGTGAAGAACTATTTGGGGAGTTATTGTTATTTCAAGACACTGAAAGAATTGTAGAGTCACATGCTCTCAGACAAGCTAGCCTGTCAATTTATTGCTGTAATTATTGATCCTTATTACAGCCGTGCAACATGCAGTCTGCCTGAAGAAACACTGCTGTAATTTGTTCCTTTGCTTCTGCATGCAGTCGTTTGTTTGTTTTTTTTTCCTAGCTGGGTGCAATTTCTGTGCACCAGCTGTGTTACATTAAAAAGTATGATTGCTCCTTAATTGACAGCACATGTCCTCCTGGAAGCTCTTGAAAGATGCACACCTTGCACAGAAAGAACAACAAAGGCTTCTACTTTAGTAGCTGAAGAGTTCTAAAATTGATGATTGATATTTATGTTGCCTTTGAAATTTTGTCACAAGATGCCCTGAAAGAGATGCTGATATGTGGGAATAAGGACAAATTGCTATCCAGAAAGCAATAACACAACTGTCCTGTAATGTATGAATTCAGTTATATAGAATAATTTTTCATTGACCTTTTTGTTTATTGTAACCTTCTTCTGGCAGTGATAGATAGAGAGGTTGGATTGAAATCTCCTCTTTCTAGGTTTGTCCTTTTAAATATCTAGGTTTAGTGTATCTTTTTATATGCCATCAGGAAAGAAAAGGTTTATGATGTCTCACCTCTGTCTCTTCTGAGAGCACTCATCAGGAGATTGAGCTAACTGACCTATTCAGCTGCCCTGGATTTATGGCACAGAGGTTTTCTGGCCTGTTTATGTGGCTGTGTGGTGAAAGCTAATGTTGCCTGGTAGGGTAGTAATAAAATATTTCTGATGGAGATGTCAAACCACACCTGTAATTCTGGGCTGATTCCAAAATGCAGAAGCAGTTTATTCTGGCCAAATTTCTTAGCTGGTGTGCTGTTACCAAGAAAAAAAGCTCTGGAATTGATTAACTTCACAACAGACTTGGTCTGTGTACATTTTCATTAAGAAAGGTCCAAACCTGTCGTGTTGGGTTTGTTTTGCCACTGCTTCCTTTCACTTGCTGTGAACAATCTGTACATGTCTGGGTTTACTGTAAAAATAACTAATTTTATGTGCTTTTGTCACAGGTGTATTGCCTTTAAATTGATGCTTCAAGTGCAGTCTACTTCTTTTTTGTATCTACAATAATAATAAACACTAAATATATGTAGCTTGAAAAGAAGCTGTGTCAGGCCAAGCCATCCTTTTGAGTTGAGGCTGTCGTCAGAGGGAGGCAACAGCCTGATAGGAAGTGATAATTTAGTTCAAATGGAGCAAATATTCATAGAATTCATAGAATCAACCAGGTTGGAAGAGACCTCCAAGGTCATCCAGTCCAACCTAGCACCCAGCCCTAGCCAGTCAACTAGACCATGGCACTAAGTGCCTCATCCAGGCTTTTCCTGAACACCTCCAGGGACGGTGACTCCACCACCTCCCTGGGCAGCCCATTCCAATGCCAATCACTCTCTCTGGCAACAACTTCCTCCTAACATCCAGCCTGTACTTCCTCCGTCACAACTTGAGACTGTGTCCCCTGATGTAATAACACCTTGGAGTAACTAGGAGGTGTAGTTCAGAAAACGAGCACAAGATTTCAGTGGGCTTAATACTGGGATGTGGGGACATGGCAAACCGGTGGGTTACTGTTAAATCACTCTGTTTACTTTCCCACCCTGCTCTTTTCAGTCCCCTGTTACCTGGGTATTTAGAAGTCTTAGGAAAAGCCTTTTGATGCCAGGAAACAGAGCAATTAGCTGGTGCTATAGAATTGTTTCTTTTAAAGCTTGATTGCTGCTTTACAGGGAAATATTTGAGCTCAGCTGAGCCACAACTCCCAGAAGCAATGTTTTTCAATTAAATTTGGAAGGTCTGAGTTCCTAGGTGCTTGAAATGCAGGTGCTCTGCACTTTCTGACCAGACTGCTTGACGGCACACTGAATTTTGAAATGAGAACTTGAAGTCTTAATACTGTGTTTAAACTTCTACTTCTATTTTTAAGTCCACTCTTCCCACTTAATGCCACCATGCTGTGTCAGCAAATGTTCCATAGAGGTTTTTCCAGCACAATGATTTGTATAAGTGAAAAATGGAAGGCAGGTGCCTGTTAAACTACAAAGCACCTCAGTGTTGGGACCTTGGAGAGCACAGAAATATTTTGTGTACATCTGCAGGAGACAACAGGCCTTCCATGTGCCTGTTCCAACCAGGTTGGAAGAGACCTCCAAGATCAGCCAGTCCAACCTAGCGCCCAGCTCTATCCAGTCAACTAGACCATAGCACTAAGTGCCTCATCCAGGCTTTGCTTGAACACCTCCAAGGACGGTGACTCCACCACCTCCCTGGGCAGCCCATTCCAATGCCAATCACTCTCTCTGGCAACAACTTCCACCTAATATCCAGCCTATACTTCCCCCAGCACAACTTGGGGCTGTGTCCCCTTGTCCTGTTGCTGGTTGCCTGGGAGAAGAGACCAACCCCCACCTGGCTACAACCTCCCTTCAGGTAGTTGTAGACAGCAATGAGGTCTGCCCTGAACCTCCTCTTCTCCAGGCTAAACAACCCCAGCTCCCTCAGCCTCTCCTCATAGGGTTTGTGTTCCAGGCCCTTCACCAGCCTTGTTGCCCTTCTCTGGACATGTTCCAGCACCTCAACATCTCTCTTGAACTGAGGAGCCCAGAACTGGGCACAGGACTCAAGGTGTGGCCTGACCAGTGTTGAGTACAGGGGCAAAATAACCTCCCTTGTCCTACTGTCCTCACTGTTCCTAATACAGGCCAGGATGCCATTGGCACTCTTGGCCACCTGGGCACACTGCTGGCTCATCTTCAGCTACTATCCACCAGTAACCCAGGTCCCTTTCTTCCTGGTTGCTCTCCAGCCACTCTGTCCCCAGAGTGGCTGGATGTTGACCATTGCCATAAATACACATCTACGTGCTGAACTGCACACATTTTTTATTTTTTGTGAGAAATGCAATCTGTTTGTTTTATTTTTCATTACTTCTAATTCATATTAGCCTTTCTTGTTGTTCCATGGAGTTTTGTTACAAAGCCACAGGCAATGCTGCTTAGAAGAAATGAGAAACCAAAAGGCCAAGGATCACAAAACAACAGACTCCTAATTGTGGTGTTTTGTTTTTTTTTTTACTTCCATCCTGATGTGTGAGAACTGCTTGTCATTTTAAAGGGAACTGACTTCTGCATTTTGTGTTCCTCTAGATGGATTCCTTTTAGAATTGTAGGGTTTGCTTCAAGAAAAATACTTTGATAAGTCTGTCTCGATATTTTACTTCGTCAGTCTCAGTTTCTGCCTTGAGCTCTCTCATTAATTTCCACTGCATGTAGTTTTCCTGTTCCACCCCCCAGTTCTCTGTTTTCAGTTTGAGTTGTTTGCAGATTACTATGCCCTCTCACCACCAAATGTTTCTTGTGTTGTTAATGATTGTAGCTCAGATTAATAGGGCTTTTTTTTTTTTACTGTCTAAATTCTGCTTTCGTTCTAAAAGCACGATCCTGCTTACTACAAAAAGTATACTGCTAATGTTTCCTTAGCTAAGAACCTCAGGAGACAAGGCTATAACTCAAAATTGTAGCAGTTTCTTTACAGGGTAAAAGAACAAAACCCAACCCAAAAACTCAAAACATGCCTGCTAGTTTTTCATAAGAAACTTTGACTGTTTTGGGGGTATTTTTGTTTTTTCTTCAGTTGGAATATGTGTTTTAAGAAATTACCTGCCTTCTAATTGGGGTTAAAGACACACACAGGTATATTGAGCAGTGTTGTAACTAGGTTGATTGTGCATTTGTTTTGTCTTTAAATCCCTGATCAGAGATTGACATTGAGCGTTGCGTCCGTGAGTCCATCAACCTGTTCCGCTGGACACCAAAGAGTGCTACGTACCGGCAGTATGCGCAGCCTCCTCGGCAGGCCGGTGAGAGCAATGGCACATGGACTTCCATATCCTGCTTCTCAGCAGACTATCAGGAAACACCTCGAGGCGACCTCGTAAGTAACTTGGGAACTGGGGGAGGCAGTTATGTTTTGTTTTGCAAGCTGTTGTGGTTTGGGTGTTCCCTTCCTCCCCCCCCGCCACTTTAGAAATCACCCAGACTAGACTCAGCCGGCTCTGGAAATATGAATGAAGCTTATATTTGCAGCTAGCACAATTTACAAGCATTGGCCACTGGAATGGGCTGCCCAGGGAGGTGGTGGAGTCGCCGTCCCTGGAGCTGTTCAAGGCAAGATTGGACGTGGCACTTGGTGCCATGGTCTAGCCTTGAGCTCTGTGGTGAAGGGTTGGACTTGATGATCTGTGAGGTCTCTTCCAACCCTGATGATACTATGATACTACTATGATGATACTATGATATTTACAGTATATACAGGTATAGACAGAAATATAAAGGTAAAAAGGTAATAGCGAAACACAACTTCCCTCCCAGAAACCTGAGTCCCCAGGAGGGGCTCTCAACCACCTCTTCACCTTCCCCCTACCCCTCTCAATCTTACCCCAGCCTCAAGGAAGAATGGAGGTTCAGCCAGGGGGTTAGGAAGCAAAGTGGATTAGTCAGAGAGGCTAGAGAGAGAGAGATGCAGCTCAGAGCTCCCCAGCAGGAGAATTAGCAAAGTGGATTAGTCCAAAATGGAGAGTGGGATTAGAGAGTAAGACGCAGCTCAGCCACTTCCCCTGCAGCAGCCCAAGCAAGAATAGTGCCGAGTGTGTTATCTGTGTTTTGCCCTAAGCAAGAATAGTGCCGAGTGTGTTATCCATGTTTTGCTTTCCTTTTTTGCGCATCTCAGCAAGCCAATGAGGGAAGCAGACATCACCATTGTTTTCCTTTCACAGCCTGTAATCTAGTTCTTCTCACCAAAACATTCTAGCTAGCTTCAAACTAGCACACAAGCAGAGGGGTCTTGAACATGCATCAGATGTTGAGATTTGCTTGTCAGAGAGTGCACAGTGTTAGAGGCTATTCCATGTTGTTACATCTGATGAACGATCCAATGCAGCAAATGAGAAATAACTGAAAGGCTATTTGGTTTGTGTTTTGGGTTTTTTTTAACTCTAGTGCTTTGAACTTTAGCTTCTTTGATGTACATGCCAATAAAATAATTTCTTCTTGTGCTGGATTTCTGCCTCTCCCAGTCTCTGCTCCTTTGGTTCTGTGGTTTTTTTTTACTGTAGCAGACCAGTGTTCATGACTCACCTGCAAAACTACAAAAGGACTTTATCTTGGGAGAAAAACAGTAAAAAGAACAGCTTACTGGTGATAAATAGGTAATTGGACAGTGATGGATGCTTTTTCCATCTTGACATGTCAGGTTAAAGGTATGGCTCAGGTTTTGAAAGGTACTCTGTGAGTTATGCCTATTTGTCTTGGCAAAGAACAACTAGTAGCTAAGAGTATATCTGTGTTAAATACTCTGTTTAGCAAAAATATTTTTCTCCTCTCTCTCTCCAGTGGAACCTGATGGTTATTTCTCTCATAATCCCATCTTGAAGAATGGTGATTTGAAATGATTCCTTTCCTTCCTCTCAGCAGTTTAAGTTTCTGCAGTCTCTTGAAAATTATACAAGTTGAGTTTGTTTTTCTTTTACTGTCCACATTCTCCTGCAGTCAGAATTCATTCACATTATGGTAATAAGAGAAGGATATATGCACCTGCCATATGTGTGTGGCCAGTTCCATTAAGTTTTAGTCTTGTCATCTGTGTTTCCTGGCTACTAAGAATCATGGAATGGTTTAGGTTGGAAGGGACTTCAAAGATCATCCAGTTCAGACCCCAGCTAGTGTCTGACAAAGAGCAGAGTAAAGGGGAAGAATCACCTCCCCGCTGGCAACATTTGTCTTGATGCAGCCCAGCACACTTACACATATATCATCACTCAAGCATATCTTACTTTTTAAGTAACTCTTAAACCTGTGTCTGATAGACAGTTGTTTCCTTGAGTTTTAATTGTGGGTTTATTTCTATTGCTGCATTTTCTGGAAGCCTTGGACACAAATCAAGACTCATAAGTGCTACACATGCAAATATAGGACGAAAGGAAATTCCAAAGAGATTGCAGAAATAAATTAACATAGAAAGTTGGGAATTAACTAATTGGCTGGTGGTTGTCATGCAGGAGTTGTAGCTAACCAACAGCCGCTCTGCTATTCTAGAGGGATGTAGAGAGGCTTGCTAAAAAAGCGAAAGGCTATACATTCATAGAGTAAATCAGAAGGAAGTTGTCTGGTAAAAATTCCTGCAGAAAGCAGGCCCAACACTAAATGGAGTTTCCCACAGCTTTATTTCATCAGGTCATGAAAACTTGCAAGGAAAAAGGTTATGCAATCTCTCACGGCAACCTGGCAGTGCTAGCTGTGAAAATACTTTTTGTGTGTGCTAGCTTGTCTTACTGTTACAATGACAAGAGAGTAAAAAGACAAGTCTTCTCAGTCCTAAGGATGTACATGTGCCTTTCTGAGTCCAAGTGAGAGTGAAGGGACTTAGAAATAGCCATGAGGAGGAAGGAAGGAAGAAGCAGAGTTCTCAGCTGGTAAATAAAGCTTTGTATTTTGTGGCAGAAATAACAGTCCATTGTTTTGAATGAGGCAAAGTTTCTTTCAGTGTTCTTCCATTTTTGGAGAAGTTTTTTGGGGTGTTTTTAACCAAGAGTAATTTTATTTTCATACCAGAAGTTGTGCTTGTTTATAATGCCAGTAACGAGCCTCATCCATCTCGCAATTTCCGAGAAATGAAGCTGATATTTTTGCTATGTTGCAGAGAAAATAAATACCATAACCTTCTCTTTAATTTCTACTTCTTTCTTCTTAACAGCAAAGAACTTTTCATTTATTGCAGCCTAGCTGGTGGTGTAACTTCTTTTGAAGTTTAAGTGTATTGGACCTTTTGGGTATTACTGTAGAGTTCTGTTAGCTCATCATTTGGTGCACCGTGTGATTTATATAGAAATATGCAAATGCAAAGAAGAAACGAATCTCATGGACCCTTCAATGATAAGTGAGCTCTTCCACCTCAAAACCGTTATGCAAAACTCAGTCTGGTTTTCAGACCACCCAGGAAACAATCCTCTCCTGTTCATGCTAAGCTCAGGCTGTCCGTCTCGAGGAGAGGCAGGGAGTAACAACAATCTTGGTGGCACAAGAGACAGAGATTCTTGTCACAAATGTAAGGTTGTGTATTTGTCTCATTATTCTGTCAAGACTTCATGTTTATTCAGAAAAAAGTTATGAAAAATCTCAGTGCAGTACAGAGAATATTCAAAAATCTGTCAAGAGTTTCCTTCCAGAAACTGGGAGTTCATTACAAAAAAACAAGCTCTTGGCAGAGGAGGAACATCCTGTCTTGGAAGACTTAGATCTAATAGGTAACAGACACCAGGAAGCACTGCAAGGGACAACAATACATGGGCAATGTATGTTGAAATGTGACAACTGTGTACAGTTCTGGAGCCCCCAGCACAAGAAGGACATGGAACTGTTAGAGAGAGTGAGTTCAGAAGAGAGGCATAAAGATGCTCAAAGGGCTGGAGCACCTCTGCTATGAGGACAAGCTAAGGGACTTGGGATTCTTCAGCCTAGAGAAGAGAAGGCTTTGAGAAGACCTTATAGTGGCCTTCCAGTATCTGAAGGGAACCTACAGGAAGGCTGGGGAGGAACTATTGACAAGGTCTTCTAATGACAGGACAAGGAGTAATTGGTTTAAACTGGCAGAGGGGAGATTGGAACTAGATGTCAGGAAAGAATTCTTTCCATTGAGGGTGGTGAGACACTGGCACAGGTTGCCTAGGGAGGTTGAGGCTGCTCCCTCCTGGAGGTTTTGAAGGCCAGGTTGGATGAGGCCTTGAGCAACCTGTTCTAGTGGGAGATGTCCGCACCTACGGCAGAAGGTTGGAACTGGATGATCTTTGAGGTCCCTTCCAACCTAAACCATTCTATGATTCATTCTATGATAAGGAATTGGATTCATGTCAAGCTGTAGTCTCCACATATGTTTGCTCTTGTGTGCTGCGTTTTTGTGTGTCAGACATTCAGACTGATATGTAAAGGTCAAGTATGTTACGGTTCTGTCAAGAGGCACAGTTCAGACCTTGAAATTCCTGTGTAGAATCATAGAATCAACCAGGTTGGAAGAGACCTCCAAGATCATCCAGTACAACCCATCACCCAGCCCTGTCCAGTCAACTAGACCATGGCACTAAGTGCCTCATCCAGGCTTTTTTTAAGCACCCCCAGGGACGGTGACTCCACCACTTCCCTGGNCCAATTCTGCACTTCTGGACGTTTGTCTTTGTAAGGTGACATTTCTCAGGGTTTTGAGTAGTATTAGTATAAAAAAAATTATTGAAATTATTGGTGAAATGCACTGTTTACAAGCAAAGATATTGTGGGGTTTTTTTTAACCTTAGTTATGCAACTCTCTACCTCTTTCTCCAGACATGTATTTTCTTGGTATTTGCTGCCTTGGGGAAACTTTTTATACTTGAAAGCAGTGGAATCTGAGTTCAAGCTTTAGTATGTGTAGTAGCCCTTAGTAGATTTAGAAAACCATTAGAAAACACACTTGTGCCCTTCCTGGTCAATCTATCTCTTTAAAAATGACTTTGCTGTTTCCTCAGCTGTTTAGTTGGTCGTTACCTGGACAAGCACTTTGCACTATTTTTGCATCTCAGGTTATATATTTGTGAGTCACCTCTGTATCTGAATGGGGGAGGGTGTTTAGGAAACAATTCCTCTGTAAACAGAGATGTGGGTTTGTTTCTGAAGGTAATTTATGGCTTCTTGCAACATTAAGCGTTTAGTGTATTTAATTAGACACCACCTGTCTCCTACTCCTATATTTGTATGTTCTTTCTAAGCTGCTTCATTTGTTTCTTGAGTGCAACTTGAATATTTGTGTGTGTATCTGCAGGTTACAGTGATTTGGTTAATAATAACACAAGAAGTATTTGCCCCCTGGGTGAGCATTTTCCCTCCTAAATCAACAGCCAGTAGAACAAAACTGTTTTGACTCTATCACTGGCATTGCTTAGTTTTCATTTCAGTGGCATCTGTTTACAACTTTTTGGAAAGCCTTGAGTGCTCTCCTTCCTCTTGGACTTCTGTGTTGCTTAATCTTTTACTCTTTGAGCCAGTGAACAATAGGTCTACTGAGATAAAATCTTAAGGAGGAAGTAGTTTGAGAGAGAATGAATGTATGTCTTAAGTGAGTTACACATTTATTTTAAGAAAGATACAATGTCAAAAGTAAGAGCAGAAAAAAGCTCTGCAGTGTTAATACTGAATTTTAGTAGTAGTCAACTCAAATTTGTGTCTGTTTTTTTTTTCTTGACCAGTACACTGATGATTATTTTTCTCTTTTTCTTCTTGGTACTTATCTTCATACCCTGAAAACTCCCAAAGTGTTTTTCTTTTCATGTCCAGGGTCCACAGACAAAGAACACTTGTCATGTGACAATGCTCTGCTTTATCTGTATATCCCTTATGTTCACTCTCTCCAGGTACCTGTATACTTCTAACTAAAAGCACAAGAATGATGCAGTGTGTTTTATCTTTCTGATCTTCTCAAATGCCCTGGGTGGACTCCCAGAAATCCCTCATATAATACAGTTATGCCTTGCTCTTTATTTTCAACCACCAGTTTGGTGGTAGAGGGTGGGAGTACCTGATGAGTGAAAGCCTTCAACTGGTGAAAAGTCTACCAGATGACTATTAATCCATGCACATAATTGAATGCCACTGGTCCAGTCTGACTTTTTTGATGAAATAGAAGAAATAGCTAAGTGAGAGGGTGACTTAATGGCTTGATGAAACAGGACAAACATTTGTTTTATCGAAAAGAAGTATGAGCAAAGTTTCCCAATGCTAACTTGGATTTGCATATAATCAAAGATAGCTTCAGTGACAGACTGAGAACATAGGTGACAGTTCAGGTCTACTGGAAATAAACAAACTTGCACTCAGTTGCTTTTAGTTTCCTGTATGCACCTAGGATATATTGATCCAGATAAAGTGTATTGGCTAGACTTAAATTGAGTCCTTAAATAACTGCTGTGTGAAATCCATTTAGTCTTCTAAAGGAAAACCACCGAGCAGCATTTCTGTTTTATTGTAAAAGTTAGGAAATGTTCAAGTGCAATGTTAGAATAGAATAGAATAGAATCAACCAGGTTGGAAGAGACTTCCAAGATCAGCCAGTCCAACCTAGCACCCAGCCCTATCCAGTCAACCAGACCATAGCATTAAGTGCCCCATCCAGTCTTTTCTTGAACACCTCCAGGGACGGTGACTCTACCACCTCCCTGGGCAGCCCATTCCAATGGATGTCCATCCCATTTATAAGGTCTAGTAAATATATTCTGTCTCAGTAGTCTTCTGACTGCCTCGACCCATTCCATGTTTGGTGTGTGTTCTGGTTTTGTAGGAATTTTTTTTGTTTTCCTCTTTCATTGTTGTGCTAAACAGAAAACTGTTCCTCAAATTTGTCTTTAGTTCATGTTGTGCAAAGCACCACCTGAGCAGGGTCTGAGTTAATGTTCCTGATTTATTTTGTATGTGCCTTTTGATGCTTCTATTTTTCTGGTTGTAGCTGCCAGCAGCTTGAGTGACAAGGTTGGTTTATTTGTCATTTTTGAGATGAGCTCATTAGAATACCTATTTTATGTCACTCTCCTCTGAGTGAATAAACAATTCACCCCTTAATTAGGCGTGTTACAAGCTCATCACATTCTGGCAAATATTTTTAGGAACTGTTGAAAGCTTCAAAACTTTCTTTGTGTATTTTTTAACTTTTGCAAACTTTTTTGATACTCATTAGCCAGGCAGCCAGCAACCGAAAAATGGAGAGTGTAAGGAAATGTCTGCTTCCACTGCTTTGGTTCTGCAGATTAAATTAGCTAAAGAGAGTCTTTTTTAGCAGTTGCTTTACTCTGTTTTTAAAAATTATTATATTTTCTTATGTTTTAAGACTTTTTTTTCATAGAAGATAAGGCATTAAATCAATTACCAGAGTGGATAAACCAAGAAATACATGGCTTATGAAACAAACTCATGCTAACTATTCATTTAAGAGTCTGCAATGAATGTTGCAATTGGGTTTTTTTAACTTGTAATATAAATAGTCATTGTTTTAGTTGAATGTAAGCTCATTGGAGCCAATGTGTGGTGTTTTTTCTTGTTTGAAGCAGAGTTCAAGGAGTATGTTTATCATGACTTAAATATTATTTATATGATGCTTCAATCATTTGTTAGACACTGACTTAGATCAAATTGAAGGATTGTACAGGTACATTTTGTACAGGTTTGGTTTTGGAGTCTCCTTGAGATGTGTTTTTTCTGGTATGAGCATAAATGGGTGGTTGAAGCAGCCAGAGCACATTCTGCTGCTGCCTTAGGCACAGGTTCTGGATTTACTGATTGTCCATCTAGTGCTTCCTCACAAGCCTTTGCCATTATGACCACTTTGAAGTTGAGAGCTGGGTGTATTTGACCTTTTTGACCTCACACCATTGGGATTCCGTGGCTGATTAAGAAATGTATTGGTGAGGCAGGAGGGGATAATAACACCTAGAAAGTTCAGAATAATAAATCTAGCTCTTTTCTCTGTTTCTTATGAGAAATTTACTTAGAAAAATGACAAGCAGTAGTTACTGTATGGCAGAATAAGGAATGTGGCAGCTATGGCCTTCATGTCCTTCAAGGCATGGAAGTTGACAAATGAGCTGACTACAAGATAAAGGAAGGATTGGATCTGTGATGTAGTAGTAAACAGAACAATGCATTTAAGTTAGTTGCAGCTGTTAAATAGTTTGGATTTGTGCCAAATCTTTGTTTTCCCTTCCATGCCCAATCTTAGCACCTGTGGCTTGTATGCTGTGAGAAGATATTTGAAATGCACATGATAGTATTGGTACCATAGTTTAAGGTTAGTAAATAATTGGAAAATAGCAAGGGAAAATGAAAGAAAAACAGAGTTTCTGAGTCTCTCTCTGGCCAGTGTTAAATCTGCCTGGCCATACTCAATGCTCATATGTAGCTGACGGTCTGGATTTGAGCTCTGCAAAGTGGCTCTGGTTTTCAGCAGTGTTTTTTACATTGGCTCTGCTTGATGCCAGTTTTCCTCACTGTATTGGTGAGTGATCTCTGATTTGTGAGCAGTGCTGTTCCATTCTTGAAAACTTGGTGTTGTGCGAATGTTTCTTTCCACAAGTATAGGTGCAGCGAAGCCTTATGCTGTAAATGCAGTTTAGCAAGGAGGAATGTTCTTGGTCTCACTGAAGAGTAGTGGCAGTAAACTGCTTTTCAGGTGCTTCCCTTCAGTTACTTTTTTTATGCGTATCCAATGCATAGAGAATGTTCATAGAATCAACCAGGTTGGAAGAGATCTCCAAGATCAGCCAGTCCAACCTAGCACCCAGCCCTATCCAGTCAACCAGACCATGGCACTAAGTGCCTCATCCAGGCTTTTCTTCAACACCTCCAGGGATGGTCACTCCACCACCTCCCTGGGCAGCCCATTCCAATGCCAATCACTCTCTCTGCCAACAACTTCCTCCTAACATCCAGCCTAGACCTCCTCCAGCACAACTTGAGACTGTGTCCCCTTGTTCTATTGCTGATTGCCTGGCAAAAAAAGACCAAGCCCACCTGGCTACAGCCTCCCTTCAGGTAGTTGTAGACAGCAGTGAGGTCCCCCTTGAGCCTTCTCTTCTCCAGGCTAAACAACCCCAGCTCCCTCAGCCTCTCCTCATAGGGTTTGTGTTCCAGGCCTTTCACCAGCTTCGTCGCCCTTGTCTGGACACATTAACTATTGTTGAACAATAGTTACACACCTCAGAGCTTTAGCAGTTTCACTGGTAATTATTTATTTGGTTGCTCACAATGTGATGTCAAGTTAGTGTTTTCTGAGGGTTGCTTTAGGATTTTCTCTGGAAAATGTGTAGGGTGATCAGAAGGAGACTGTAGTGGTCCTGAATTTCAGACTGGTTGGCTGTCTACAGACATTGCTGTGACTTCATTTGCAGGTGTTTTAGCATTGACTCCAGCTCTTTGAGTGGGAGAGCTGTCATGGAAATAAGTTGTTTTGTCAACCATTATAAATATTTGGTGTGGTTTCCTGTGTTTACTGTATTTCATACTTTTGTAGGTAAGCCCTTTTTTATCAAAAAATAATGGCCTGCATCTAAAAAAAAGGCATCCTTATTTCTCAGTTGGTACAGAAGTTAAGTACTTCTCACTAATCAGGCCATCAGAATTCAAGGGAGCAAAGAGAGTCATTCTATTTGTTTAAAACCCAAAAAAAACCCAAAAGCATCCCACCACAAATAAACATGTAAAGAACAATGCTCTAAAGAGCATTGCCTTGGCCAACTCAGTTACTAAAGTTATAAACAAAAACATTTGCATGGCAAATACTCAGTGCAAACACACTGGTAATTACTGGAGTCAGTCATAAAATCCCTTTAGATGATGCAGCTAAAACCCAGTGGTTTTATTTGATTTTGTTTTCAGATACATCCACACCTTGAGTGCTGTGTCCAGTTCTGGGCTCCTCAGTTCAAGAGAGATGTTGGGGTGCTGGAACATGTCCAGAGAAGGGCAACAAGGCTGGTGAGGGGCCTGGAACACAAACCCTATGAGGAGAGATTGAGGAAGCTGGGGTTGTTTAGCCTGGAGAAGAGGAGGCTCAGGGGGGACCTCATTGCTGGCTACAACTACCTTAAGGGAGGCTGTATCCAGGTGGGGTTGGTCTCTTTTGCCAGGCAACCATCAGTAGAACAATGGGACACAGTCTCAAGTTGTGCCGGGGGAGGTATAAATCACTCTCACAGAGAGAGTGATTGGCATTGGAATGGGCTGCCCAGGGAGGTGGTGGAGTCACCGTCCCTGGAGGTGTTCAGGGAAAGCCTGGATGAGGCACTTAGTGCCATGGTCTAGTTGACTGGCTAGGGCTGGGTGCTAGGTTGGACTGGCTGATCTTGGAAGTCTCTTCCAACCTGATTTATTCTATTCTAAGTGACTCTGCCTGCCATGGGAACTGCTTTTTTTGGTAAAAATTAAAATAGCAGTGGGTTTGCCTACAGATACCTGCTCTGAAGGGTCCTGTTCTTGCTTGTTCTGCTTATTCCTTTCATCTGACTGCTGTAATTTGACTGGTATAAAAGAGTGCTACTCTATACAAATATATTTACTCCAGAACTTATATGATAGGACTATGGCATTTAATACAGTATTTAGGTGGAATTCACTGTAAAAAATAAGTTCAGCTTTCTTGAATTATGCTTGTTTAAGGTATACTTGAGCATAAACATAGATGTCTCTGCTGCAAAGTCATATAACCCTTGATTTGGAGCTGTATCTGCAGTTGCTCTGTGAATGTGCTTTTATCTGTTTCTGTTTGATCAATTCTTCAGAAATCTTTTCAAATCATTATCAAGTGCAGAGTCCTGCACCTGGGAAGAAATAATAAACTGCACCAGTGCAGGTTGGGAGATGATCTGCTGGAGAGCAGCCCTGTAGAGAGGGACCTGGGCGTGCTGGTGGATAGCAAGTTAACCATGGGATAGCAATGTGCCCTTGTGGCCAAGAAGGCCAATGGCATCTTGGGGTGTATTAAGAAGAGTGTGTCCAGCAGATCAAGGAAGGTTCTTCTTCCCCTCTACTCTGCCCTGGTGAGACCTCATCTTGAATACTGTGTTCAGTTTTGGACTCTCCAGTTTAAGAGGGACAGGGATCTGCTGGAGAGAATCCAGCAGAGAGCTACGATGATTAGGGGACTGGAGGGCATGCCTTATGAGGAGAGGCTGAGGGACCTAGGAGTTTTCAGTCTGGAGAAGAGAAGACTGGCAAGGAATTAAATAAGTGTTTATAAACATCTGAGGGCTGATCAGGAGGAGAAGGACAGGCTCTTACCACTTGCTCCCTGTGATAGGACAAAGAGCAATGGGTGTAAGTTGCAGCACAGGAGGTTCCACCTCAATACAAGGGGAAACTTCTTTACTGTAAGGATAACAGAGCACTGGAACAGGCTCCTCGGAAAGGTTGTGGAGTCTCCTCCTTTGGAGACTTTCAAGGCCTATCTGGATGTGTTCCTCTGTGATCTGTGCTAGATTGTGTGGCCCTGCTCTGGCAAGGGGGTTGGACTCAATCTCCTTGGGTCCCTTCCAACCTCTAATATCCTGTGATGATCTAAGCTGAGTTTAAATTGTTTTGTTGTCTTGTCTCATGCTTACATTGATTTCAGAAACAAAACATTGCATTCTGAAAGTATAGATTGACATCTTCCATGAAGCATGTTTGTAAAGAACTTTTGAGACTTTGAATAGATTTTACTTGAACTCCAGATTTTAATTATATTGACTGAAGTGCCTTCTGTGTGCGAATTGCTGCAATGAGTCTTGCCAACTTTGAAGACATAAGAGGGGAAATCCCACTTCTGCTCAGATAAAGCTATACTTTCCATGGATAAAAAGTTGGTTTGTAGCTTTGATGTTTATCAGTTGGTACTGTTGAATTCAAGTTTAGTAGAACTAAGGATACTTGCTTATTTTCCAAAAAAACCTGCATATCTTCACTTAATATCCAGGATGAAATGGCTTTAAGAGATTACAGACTAATGGAAAAATAGATGGGAGCTATGATTGTACCAGCCTCATATTCTGGAGTGCTTTAATCTTTCTGAAGCTTCACTTCTAATTTGAGAGTGCTTATGCAGCTTTAATTCCTAATATTAAAAAAAAAAAAAGCCTATTTCTTCTTATTAAAAGCCATAAATGTCGATGGCTTAGCAATGTGAAAATTAATGGGGTGAGAGGAGTAAGTGCTTTGAAAGTAAAGAATTTAGGGTGTTGTCAGAGAAACTTCTGGGAGGCAAGTATGCTTTTTTTCTCCCTTATGGCCAACCTGCTGATGAACAGCTTAAGATGCACGCTTGAAGTCAGGATATTCTAAAATAAGTTTTGTCTCTTTGAAGTCTTTTCCAACCTGATTGATTCTATAAGCAACTTAACTACTAAGATCAGTATCTTAGCATGTATAGACTTGTGTATATGGGTGTGTGTGGAAAAAGTGTGTGCACCTTTCTGATAATTCTTGCCTTTTCTTAGTAATGACATGCACTTCATCTCTCTTTATGAACACAGGTCTCAGTTTCAGTGCTGAGGTCCCTTCCAACCTGTTTATTAAACTAGGAACAAATCTTTTAATATATTGACTAAACTGTTGTGGCACTGTAGAGGTGTGTCATTCTGGCATTGTGCTTGACATAGAGCTTTTGCCTTTATTTTCAGGAAGAGTAAGAGGTGTTGGATTTTGGTTTAGTTTGTGTTGAGAAATTATGTACCATGTCTGCCTCCAAAAGTGTAAACAGACCACATCAGAATAATTGAAGGGAAGAAACAAGTGTCTTATCTATGATATGCTATTTGTATTTAAGTTTCCAAAGGGTTATCCTGACTCAATTGTCCTGTTTCTACCACCAGTAGGTACTCAGTATGTATGATAGCATGAAATTTTCTGTGGGATAGTCTTTATGCTGTCTTCATTGTTTAGAACAATCCCCAAAAAATGCAGATGATAAATTCAAGAAGCTGTTGTAAGCAGCTGCCCTGAGATGTGACTACCTGTAACTTAATTTAGCTGGAACCAAAATCTCGCTTGGATGCTACCACCTGGTCACAATTTGGATAAGGCTGGGTGATAGGTTGGACTGGATGACCTTGGAGGTCTCTTGCAACCTGATTGATTCTATGACTGTGATTCTAAGAGACTATTAGTGCCACAAGCTTTTTCTGAGAGCAACTATCCTTTGGCTATTGGAATGGGCTGCCCAGGGAGGTGGTGGAGTCGCCGTCCCTGGAGCTGTTCAAGGCAGGATTGGACGTGGCACTTGATGCCGTGGTCTAGCCTTGAGCTCTGTGGTAACGGGTTGGACTTGATGATCTATGAGGTCTCTTCCAACCTTGGTAATACTGTGATACTCAAAGACTTTAAAATAAAGTGGACACTCTACCTTCCTTCACATACTGTTCTTCAAAGCTGTAAAACAATGCCTTAAATGACACAATAAAGCCTAAACTATGAATTAAGGGTAGCAGTTTAGACAAATGTTAAGCTTCCTGTCTGAAATGACAGCCTGCATCTAGTGCACCTCCTTTTATTGTAGTTAGCCAGGCTGAGGCAAAGAGAAGAGTTAGTAGACAACAGCTGGAACACTGTTGTGGAAAGAAGTAGGAAAGATAGAATCATAGAATCAGCCAGGTTGGAAGAGACCTCCAAGATCATCCAATCCAATCTATCATACTTAAAGATTGAGAAGAATGTGGAAGATTTGAATGCTCAGGGACTGTGACATCCTGAGGACCTCTCTGAATTCAAATCCAGTGCCAACCTACAGATACCCATACCAAGATCCTGATATGGAGGGTTAGTGTGAGGAGAACTGTGTAGAAGGATTGCCAACTTGGTGTTAGCCCTATTTAACTTGTCACAGCTGACAGGTCTTTGGGAAATACCCCTCAGGAAGTATCTGACAAAATATAGTTGTTACCAGATACAGTAGATGCAGTCAAAATTTTAAATATAATTAGGAAAGATGATCTTGGAAGTGCATTCATAGATGGCATTTTGCAATTTGGAGGGAATAAATTGGCATGGTAAAAAAGCTGGTAAAAGAAAGAACTGATTCAGCAAGAATGTCTGGATTAACTGCTTAACAGCATGAAGCATACTAATGTGTATTTAATTGTATAGAGTACAAGAGGTTTGGGTTTTTTTAAATTAACACTTCCAACATATAATTTAAGTGGTATGAGGATCTTCTAGTACAGATGTAGTCCTGGAGGGTAGCTGAGAGGTTGAAGTAAAAAAATCTCATGTAAAAAAAGGAGAAGTATCTGTAGCAGTCATTTACCTTCCAGGTCTTCAGACAGGTTTTACAAACCTATCCCAAGGGCAGAAGCCTGAGGCATGCCAAGTCCGACCCTCTTGAAGAAGCTGAGGTTTCCCTCATGCTTTGAGTGAGTCACGATAACTGGTCTGGGTAGAAGTGTAGTTGTACTGGCACTTACATATTCAGCACCATAGAAGAGCCTCAGAAGGAAGGTGGGGAACCAGCTTCACAACTCTCACCATTTTCACACCTGTCTTACAGTGACTATATTTTGCTTTTTCTGCTGCAGTTCAGAGATTTCTGTGTGGTGGCAATTCATGAAAATACAGGATCTCTAAATTAGCTGGTATGCAGAGTGAGGAAGGTTAGTTGTTTGAGGTTTTTGCTTAAGTTAGATATGCATGAGCTTTAAAGACCAAAGTGAAGAACTTCCAGCACTTAGGAAAGTTCCTAAGGGAATTGACAATGACAGCTTTCTTATGAAAATAATTCCATTATTATCAAACTCAGCACAAGAAGGATATGGCACTGCTGGAGCGGGTCCAGAGGAGAGCCACGAAGATGATCAGAGGGCTGCAGCACCTCTGCTGTGAGGACAGGCTGAGAGAGTTGGGGCTCTTCAGCCTGGAGAAGAGAAGGCTTCGAGGAGACCTTATAGTGGCTTTCCAATATCTGAAGGGAGCCTACAGGAAAGCTGGGGAGGGACTATTTACACGGTCTAGTAATGTTAGGACGAGGGGGAATGGGTTTAAGCTGGAAGAGGGGAAATTCAGACTGGATGTTAGGAGGAAGTTCTTTACAGTGAAGGTGGTGAGACACTGGCACAGGTTGCCCAGGAAGGTTGTGGATGCTTCCTCCCTGGAGGTGTTTAAAGCCAGGCTGGATGAGGCCTTGAGCAGTCTGCTCTAGTGGGAGGTGTCCCTGCCTATGGCAGGGGGTTGGAGCTGGATGATCCTTGAGGTCCCTTCCAACCTAAACCATTCTATGATTCAAATGGTTGATGTTTTGTTGTCATCTGTCCCATCCTGCAATCCCCCTGTTCCCCAAAACCAAAGAACAAATTTTCTGTGTTTATAATTCAGGACTATTTCCTACCTTTTTACTGTCCTATTTTGTGCCTAGTCTTTGGGCTGGGTTAGTGCTTGGTGTTTGGATAGCTTTGTGTCTTAGAGGCATCGCTGCAGTTTGTGCCAGATCTCCCAATGAGCTACCCTTCTTTTTCTTTACAAGCAGAAAGCCTCTCAGCTGCTTCTTTCGAGATTGCTCTCTAGCCAGTTTACTTCAGTTCTAATACTGTGAAACATTCAGTGAGGTTTGTGGATGCTGCAGCCACAATGAATAATTCACTAGCAAATCACAAACTAATTTGCAGACTCTCAATTTAATTTTTTTTTAACAACTTCCACAGAAAATGGAGCTGTAATGAGCAGGTAGCCATTTGACACTGCTCTGGAGCTTTTCTATATGGATAGTTTAAGTCAAGTTATTTCAGAGCTACAAAGAAAAGATCTGTTTCTATCTGACTGAGTTGTTACATACCAAAGAAGCAGAAGTTTCAAAGAACGCCATGTCTCTAATTCTATCACTTCTAATATTAATGTTCTTCTTTTAAAGTCTAGGGATTCCATCAAGTTGGATGACCTGAAGGCAGAGGTGTCACCACGAATTTCAGCAGAAGATCTGATTGATTTGTGTGAGCTGACAGGACCTAGTCATTCCAAGACACCTGTAAAGAAAACAAAGCCTAGCAAGCCAAAGCTGCTGGTGGTGGACATTCGCAACAGTGAAGAGTATCCTTCAATCTGAGTGCCAGCCTTGCCAAATCGTTCTTGTTTCAATTACCTCCTCGTTGTGCGCAGGCAGTAAGATGTTATAATGGCAAATACTGGAAAGGGATGTGGTAGAGGTACAATGGGAGGACTGGAAGCAGTTTTTTTTGTCATGAAGAGGTCTGGTTTGCAGAGGAGAGGACAAGTGTATTTCTGTCTTCCCATTTTAAGCTGTAGGTCTAGTGAGCTTTCTACCAGTGCTGCTTTTTTGAATGAGTGAACAGACCTCCTCCATTCAATGTGACCAGTGTTTTGGAAGACTCTGAGGCTTTGCAGTTAAGTAGAAGGGAAATAAAGAAAAGTTGATAGCTGGCATGCTTTGACAATCCCTCATTGGAAAAGCAATTGCTCTTGAGTGCTTTCTTCCTCTTGTCATTTGAAGCAGCCACATGACTGCCCCAGCTTATGTCTTCTAGTCCTTCCTAATAATCAAGGAAGTCTTAAAGTACCTTGGATCTATATTTTTATTAGGGATGGTACCCTGTCTCCACATTACTCATTTATTTGTGTTCAGATACACTGTGGAGTATATTTTTAATTGTTTTTTGAGGTATTACAGTTACAAGGCTGGGTTTGTCTTGAGTTTTAGAAGGGGGAGTCCTTGATGATGTGCTTTGGTGGGAACACACATCTTTGTCAACATCTGTCTAAAATTAGCGACATTTTATGTGAGCTAGTTCCTAAAGTTGTAGTAAGTGTTTGGGAATATACTTGGTCTGGCTTTGTGTCTTTTTAAGTGTTGCTCTGTTCATAATAGTGCAGGTCATGTGGCTAGCTGGTTTTGTGGTAGATGTACTCATAGCTTGCAATAATTCTTTATGGGCAAACAGTACTCAAGAGGAAAGCAACAGAAGAATCGTGAGTTTTAGTCCAGCTCTTACTTTGAGAAAGGAGGATCATTTTTTTTATGTATGTGTGGCTTTCCAATGACAGAGATTCAACATTGTTAGTGTTACAAAAGCTCTTCCAGTGTCTAACAAATCATAGAATCAGTCAGGGTTGGAAGGGACCACAAGGATCATCTAGTTCAGATCCCCCTGCTATGGGCAGGGACACCCTACCCTAGATCAGGATGGCCACAGCCTCATCCAGCCTAGCCTTAAACACCTCCAGGCATGTGGCCTCAACCATCTCCCTGGCCAACCCATTGCAGGGTCTCACCACTCTCATGGTGAAGAACTTCCTCCTCACATCTGGTCTGAATCTATCCACCTCCAGCTTTGGTCCACTGCCACTAGTCCCGTCACTACCTGATATCCTAAAAAGTCCCTCCTCTGCTTTTTGTAGGCTCCCTTCAGATACTGGAAATAATTCACGCATATTAGAATGGTGTAAATTCTAGACAATCAAGTGAGTGGTGCATCAATGCCAATATTTAGGCTGAAATACATAGTAAAATTTTAAATTTTGTTCTTTTTTTTTTTTACCAATTTCAAGGTAATCATACAGAAAAACAGTTGTTTTTCTACTAAACATTAATGTCTATGACAAAGTATAGTGAAGTAGAAAAATAAACACTGGTTTTAGTATGTACAGGCAAACATGTTAGTTACGTAGTAAAGGGAATAGTATAATAAGACTATTCTAAATTAGTATGGCTATTTGCAAGGAATTACAGTTGTATTGTATGCCAAACCTGTAACATGATCTGCTGTGTGGATAAAACAGAATGTGATGGTTTGGGTGTTCCCTCCCCCCCCCCACTTTAGAAATCACCCAGACTAGACTCAGCCATCTCTGAAAATTGAATGAAGCTTTTATATTTACAGCTAGCACAATATACAAGCAGATATTTACAGTATATACAGTTATAGACAGAAATATACAAGGTAAAAAGGTAATACAGAAACACAACTCCCCTCCCAGAAACCTGAGCCCCCAGGAGGGGCTCTCAACCACCCCTTCACCTTCCCCCTACCCCTCTCAACCTTACCCCAGTCCCAAGGAAGAATGGAGGTTCAGACAGTGGGTTAGGAAGCAAAGTGGATTAGCCAAGGAAACAGAGGATGTGGTTAGGAGAGAGAGATGCAGCTCAGAGCTCGCCAGCAGCAGAAGTGCCAAGTGGTTATCTGTGTTTTGCTTTTTGTTGTTATACATCTCAGTAAGCCTATGAGCGAAGTAGACATCACCATTGTTTTCCTTTCACAGCCTGTAATCTAGTTCTTCTCACCAAAACATTCTGGCTAGCTTCAAACTAGCACACAGAATGGTCCAAGGTAATTTTTCTTTTCCTTGCATGTATGAATGCATCAGTTAAGGGTTCCAATGAAGTAGAGATTTAGGTGTCCGACTAGTTTGACTTTATCTTCTCCATTTCTTTACCCCTAGATCTAGATTGTTGGAAATTTAGTCCTTTTTATTCAAAAACTAATATAAGTGCAAACTGTTTTCTGAGAGAACTTTTCTTCATCAAGAGATAATACTTCTTAGTCTCCAATTTAAAAGATAAATCTCTTGATTTAAAAGCTACAAAAGGTAGGTTGCTGCATAGGAAGCTTTGATATTACCAAGTTACATAATCAGTCAACCAGGTTGGAAGAGGCCTGCAGTATTTCTATTTCTACATGCATCATTCTGTTACTAATTATTTAAGCCTGGTAGGTATAAAAAGTACTTCTTGAGTGAGTTGACTGGTATGTCAGTTGTAGAAGAAAATGTGTGGTATATAGACTGTCAGTGGTTTCGAATATCAGTGGGGAAGCATGGGAGTAGTCTGCTGTGTCCTGTTCATTCTCACAGAAAGGGAACAGTCCTTGTGTGTACAGCTTTCAAGAAGCTGTACAAGAGGGTCAGGCAGTCCATATGTTATGCTGGCATGTTTCAAAATGTGACAGACCACTGTGAGGTGCTTAAAACATGGGATAATTTCTTATGTTTTGTTGGTCGTCTCACTCATTGTCTGTGCCTGTCGTGCTTAAACTTCACTCTTGCTTTGTCTTCGATGTGGTGAGAGCATCCACAAAGCACCTACAGGATGGCCAAGGGATCAGGCCCAGCCAGCATGGGTTTAGAAAGGGCAGGTCCTGTCTCACCAACCTGATCTCCTTTTATGATCGGGTTACCTGCCTGGTGAATGTGGGGCAGGCTATGGATGTAGTCTACCTGGACTTGAGCAAAAATCTTTGACACTGTGTGCCACAACAAGCTCCTGGAAAAGCTGGCAGCTCATGGTTTGGACAGATTCACTCTGTGCTGGGTCAAGAACTGGCTGGGGACAGAGCGGCTGGAGAGCAGCGAGGAAGAAAGGGACCTGGGGGGGTACTGGTGGATAGTAGCTGAAGATGAGCCAGCAGTGTGCCCAGGTAGCCAAGAGAGCCAATGGCATCCTGGCCTGTAGTAGGAACAGTGTGGCCAGTAGGAGGAGGGAGGTTATTCTTCCCCTGTACTCAACACTGGTCAGGCCATACCTTGAGTGCTGTGTCCTGTTATGGGCTTCTCAATCCAAGAGAGATGTTGAGATGCTGGAACATGTCCAGAGAAGGGCAACGAGGCTGGTGAAGGGTCTGGAACACAAACCCTGTGAGGAGAGGCTGAAGGAGCTTGGGTGGTTTAGCCTGGAGAAGAGGAGGCTCAGGGGTGACCTCATTGCTGTCTACAACTACCTGAAGGGAAGTTGTAGCCAGGTGGGCTTGGTCTCTTTTGCCAGGCAACCAGCAATAGAACAAGGGGACACAGCCTCAAGTTGTGCCAGGGGAAGTATAGGCTGGATGTTAGGAGGAAGTTCTTGCCAGACAGAGTGACTGGCATTGGAATGGGCTGCCCAGGGGGGTGGTGGAGTCACCGTCCCTGGAGGTGTTCAAGAAAAGCCTGGATGAGGCACTTAGTGCCATGGTCTAGTTGACTGGCTAGGGCTGGGTGCTAGGTTGGACTGGCTGATCTTGGAGGTCTCTTCCAACCTGTTTGCTTCTATAATTCTATGAAAGGGCTTTCAACAAGTATAAAACATGCTTTGTATTTCATACTAGGATGCACTTGACAGCTAAGGCATTGTTCTGTAACTCATTTTTTCAAGGCCAAGATCTACTAGCACTTTTCCCCAGTAGAGAGCTTTGTAATAGCAGACTTTCTAATGAAAAGGTAATATAGTCAAAACAGTGTGTCTGGCCAGCAGTTCATGTAAGGCTCATTTCATTAAGCATGTTGTTAGCAGAAATCCTGGCAGCCTTCCATAGCTGTTATGAAAGTTCTAGCTGCATACTTACAGTCTCTCAATCTGCAGCACAAAGTCTTGGCCTTTTTGTTAATTGTCTGGGTACTGGAATGCTTACTTAAGATTAGAGAGAATGTGAACGATAGCAAAACCAGTTTGGATCTATCTAGTTTTGGTAATAATGTCGATACCAAATGTTTCCTTTCTGCAAGATGAGGTCAGGTTTCTCTGAGCAGTTAAGCATACTCCGTGGCCTAAGCATGAGAAACTAAATCTGTCCAAAGTTATTTTCTGTTGAAAGGATGATTGTTTCAGAACTTTTACCCTGGTTAGTAGCAATGAGAATAATGTGGTTATAAATAGGGCTAGAGAAAGGAGGTTGGCACAGGTTAGTGAAGAAGCAGCGTAATAATTTTTGTCTTCAAAACAGAAACAAACTGGCAGCATTAATGAATGGTATGTGATCATCTTTTATTCTTTCAAATGTTATTTTCTTTCTACAGCCAGGGTTTTGCCTCTATGTAACAGTGATGATTATAAAGCTGAAACTTACTGAAATCTTGAGAAATGAATGCTAATGTTAACCTAAGTCAATTAAATCCAATCTCTGTTTAAGGCCAGGATTATGGGAATTAATTTAAACTAGCTCTCTGCAAATATAGTAATAAAGAGTGACTAATCTGCATATTTGGCATTGTGTGTATGTTTACAGAGCTTTTCTGTTTTCCATCTCTTCAAACACTTCTTGTTTATTGTTGAGGAAGACAAGTGTTCCAGGCATGGGTGTACAGTCTAGGAATGTGATTCAGAGGTTTGTCAAGGTCATGGTGCTCTCTGGCAAGAACTTCCTCCTAATATCCAGCCTGTACTTCCCCCGCCACAACTTGAGACTCTGTCCCTTTCTTCTATTGCTAGTTGCCTGGGAGAAGAGACCAACCCCCACCTGGCTACAACCACCCTTCAGGTAGTTGTAGACAGCAATGAGGTCCCCCTTGAGCCTCCTCTTCTCCAGGCTAAACCACCCAGCTCCTTCAGCCTCTCCTCACAGGGATTGTGTTCCAGACCCTTCACCAGCCTCGTTGCCCTTCTCTGGACACGTTCCAGCATCTCATGAAAATCTAGACAGTAGTGCTTCAATTCAGTTTTTATTGAAGTGACTTTTACATTCAATATTTGCTTGTCAAATCTTATTGAACCATTGTGCTTTGAAAGTGAGACACAACTAACTGTATCTCAGAGTTGCTGCCGCTCATCTATTGTTTGTATTTCAATATATGATACGCATCTGCTGTTAGTGGGACTGCAGATAACATATGTGATACTCATTGTCTGGGAATCTGAGGACATGTGCATGAGAATTTCAGTTTCAATCAAAATTGTAGGAGGCTTGCAGGGATCAGCAGGAAGTCTAAGGAAATTTTCCAGTAATCCATATTTAGTTTTGATTATCACTGGAAGTGCTTGATAGCTTTGCATAAAACTCCCTGGAAGTTCCAGCTGCTTATTGCTATTTAAGTCCTGTTACCAGACCAGAGGTGATTTTAAGTAAGATGTGCAGATGTTTGTACTGTGGATATTCTGTCTTTGGCATGAATTGTTTCATTTAGCAGATCACTTTCTGTAGTGCTGTGTCCTTTATGAATCAACTCTTCACTCTGTCCTTTTTTGCCAAGTAGTATCAGAAGTTGTTCTCTCCATGTGACTAAATGAGGTTTGTCAAATTAAGCAATAGTGTTGGGCTTCCATACTATTATAACAGCCAGGATAAGGAGCAGGTTCATCTTACAGCTGTGCATGTACTAGAAACTCCTCTGCTTTTCAAATTCCCTTAACTGGTCTTCCTAAGCTTTAACCGTGGCCACATATCTGGCAGCATCAATGTCCCATTCACGTCAGCATTTACTGCAGAAAGGGATCTCATCCAGTGCCCAGCAACTGCCACGCTCCAGAGCTTTAAGGGAAGAGTTGTGGTGATTGTAGGAAATGCAGTGAAGAACACAGCTGCTGTAAGTATATTGCTGTTAACATACACTATACATAGCTTGTATGCATATATGTTTATACTTAAAAATAACTCAATTGTGTGAGTACAGACAGTAGTAAATAAAAGCCAGAATCTGGATAACTCAGATTAATAACTTCTGGGTATGACCAGGAATTGGGAGGGCATATTTTTGATCTTGTTTATTTCTACTTGTAGACAAAAACATGTTTCTCTTCAAGTGATCAGCAGTTGAGAAAGCTGAGATTTTGAAATAGAATAATTTAACATGACTTTTTCAGCTGAAATCTTACCTTTGCCATGTTGTAGAAGTGATAATCAGCACTTCTGATGTGAATCAGTAAGATCTAGTTTTCAAAAGTAACTTGAGTTTGCTTCGTGTGGTGTTAGGATGCATACACAAGGTAAGTAGGGTGGGGACAGATGTGTTACAATGTCCAGATGAAATAATATATAATTCATATGCTTGCTAATATCAAGTATAATGTATTGATTAAGTTTTTTAGAATCATTTATGTGGTGGTTTGGGTGTTCCCTGCCCCCCTCCCCCCACTTTAGAAATCACCCAGACTAGACTCAGACGGCTCTGGAAATATGAATGAAGCTTATATTTACAGCTGGCACAATATACAAGCAGATATTTACAGTATTCACAGTTGTAGACAGAAATATATAAGGTAAAAGGTAATACAGAAACACAACTCCCTCCCAGAAACCTGAGTCCCCAGGAGGAGCTCTCAACCACCCCCTCACCTTCCCTCTACCCCTCTCAACCTTACCCCAGTCCCAAGGAAGAATGGAGGTTCGGCCAGGGGGTTAAGAAGCAAGGTGAATCAGCCAAAAGCAAATGGAGGGTGAGGTTAGTAAGATGGAGTTCAGCCAGCAGCCCCAGCTCCCCAGCAGATGAAGAGCCCAGAGCAAAGTCGAGAGCGAAGTGACTTCATCTATGTTTTGCTTTTTATTCTAATACATCTCAGCGAGACTGTGAGGGAAGTAGACATCACCCTTGTTTTCATTTCACAGCCTGTGATCTAGTCCTTCTCACCAAAACATTCTAGCTAGCTTCAAACTAGCACAATTTATCTCATGTAGTTGTACTAGTGAAGAGGAGAATCATTCCAATGGAGAATGGTATCTTTCATACAACACTTCTTTTGTTGGTGTCATGAAACAGGGAGAATTATCAGACTTGCCTCTTGCTTTTTATAACAAAATGTTTAGTGGTATTGTGAACTAGCAGAGTAACAAGTTGAAGTATTTCTTTTGCTGTTCTTCCTCTCAGGTGCAGGAAGGTTATTGTCATTTTACTCTGTTCTGGTTTTGTTTAAAAGATATGGTCTTAGGTGGTGTACTTCTAGTTCACCACTTTCTTAAGACTGTTTACTCAAATGGCATGAACTGTGCAATCCTGACATGAGAGAAATGTGGATCATTAAATGTCTTCACGTGATGGACAGCAGAAGCATTTGTGTAAAAAATGGTGGAGTTTTCATACAAATAGAGTGCTGTAACAACCCCAAGCAATGCTACAGGCTGGGGACAGAGTGGCTGCAGAGCAGCCAGGAGGAGAGGGACCTGGGGGTACTG
>WAAF01019610.1:916048-1020796 GCA_013400475.1 Tricholaema leucomelas
TGGACTGGCTGATCTTGGAGGTCTCTTCCAACCTGGTTGATTCTATTCTATTCTGTAAGCAGCATGAGAAATCTCTTTCAGTAACCTGTATTTCATCATTTAGAAAATCAAGTAACAATGGTGGCATAAGAGAAACTGTACTGCATATCTCAAATAGTTTTGGTTAGTGAGTATTTAGGATTGTGAGGTTTGGGTAAGTCCATGATAAATATTTCAACATGAAATCCATCAATTTGAATAATCAAAATAGCTCAGTAAGTGCTGAATGCATAAATCCCTTCCTCAGGGGAACAAATGCCAAAAAATGCTCTTAAGCTAAATGGAGATTTAAGTGGTGTTTTTACACCTTTGATGGTGGGTTGTGCAGCTTCTTTCAACAATTACATTTTAAATCATTGTACTCCCTAATTTATCTCAGTAGGAGACAAACCATTCCCTAAGGTCCTAAGGAATAGGAACAGAACAAAAAAAGGGCTTTGATATTCACTAAGGAGTGTTGTTTTGGCTTTCAAATGTTTTGTTAAATGAAAATGGAATGTTTCCTTTGCAATGCAGTTAAAGAAAATTTGTAGTGTTTAGTAAGTGCAAGTACTTCAGGCCCATGAGAGGGTCCTGCTTTATCCTCAAACACAGACTTTCTACAACTGAGACAGTGTTTGCCCAGTTTACCTGAAATTGTCAATATTATAACTTCCCATAAAAGAGAAAAGCTGGTTTGCCTCTTGATTTGCTTTTAGAGAGTTCTTGAAAGTCTAACTAAAGAGTGTAGAGTTTTAAATAGGAACAAAATGCTGGATTGACCAGTTTGACCACAAATTAATTAAATACTAAATCCTAAATATTACTGGGGACTTGCCACTCTCATATACTTGTGTGTACATTTAAAACCAGCCTGAAACTGACTGTGTTGATAAAAGTTAGAAAACCTTTCTTCTGTGGAGTACTTTTAAGGTAAATTTCAGTTTTAATCTGCATGGATTAAACATGCAGATATGAATTAATAGAGAACTGTCTGCCACTATTCATAATATCACAGAATGGTTTGGGCTGGAATCATAGAATGGTTTAGGTTGGAAGGCAACCTCAAAGGTCATCTAGTTCCAACCCCCTGCCAGAGGCAGGGACACCTTATAGAATCAACCAGGTTGGAAGAGACCTCCAAGATCATCCAGTCCAACCTAGCACCCAGCCCTATCCAGTCAACTAGACCATGGCATTAAGTGCCTCATCCAGGCTTTTCTTGGATGGAGGTGGTGACTCCACCAACTCCCTGGGTAGCCCATTCCAGTGGCAAATCACTCTCTCTGTGAAGAACTTCCTCTTAACATCCAGCATATACCTCCCCCAGTCCTTTAAAGATCATCTAGTTCCAGATGGGCAGAGACATCACAATATCACCAAGGTTGGAAGAGACCTCATAGATCATCAAGTCCAAGCCGTTACCACAGAGCTCAAGGCTAGACCATGGCACCAAGTGCCATGTCCAATCCCGCCTTGAACAGCTCCAAGGACGGCAACTCCACCATCTCCCTGGGCAGCCCATTCCAGTAGCCAATGACTCTCTCAGTGAAGAACTTTCTCCTCACCTCAAGCATAAATTTCCCCTGGCATAGCTTGAGGCTGTGTCCCCCGCCGCCCCCCTCCCCCCCACACACACACTTACTTTAGAAATCACCCAGACTAGACTCAGCCAGCTCTGGAAGTTTGAGGCTGATATTTACAGCTAGCACAATATACAAGCAGATATATACAGTATATACAGTTATAGACAAAAATATACAAGGTAAAAAAGGTAATACAAACACAATTCCCCTCCCAGAAACCTGAGTCCCCAGGAGGGGCTCTCAACCACCCCTCACCTTTCCCCTACCCCTCTCAACCTTACCCCAGTCCCAAGGAAGAATGGAGGCTCGGCCAGGGGGATTAAGAAGCAAAGGTGAATCAGCCAAAAGCAAATGGAGGGTGAGGTTAGAAAGCAAGATGGAGTTCAGCCAGCAGCCCAGAGCTCCCCAGCAGGCAAAGAGCCCAGAGTGAAAAAAGCAAGTGACCTAATCTATGTTTTGCTTTTTATTCTAATACATCTCAGCGAGACTGTGAGGGAAGTAGCCATCACCATTGTTTTCATTTTATAGCCTATGATCTAGTCCTTCTCACCAAAACATTCTAGCTAGGCTCAAACTAGCACATTGGCAAATGGAGAACTGACAATAATCTTGTGGCAATGGATGAGTATTACAAAATTCGGTTAATATTTTCTTCCAGCTTCTAAAGCCTCTCTTTCTTCTTCCTCTTTTAGTGTATGATATTAGCATTTATACCCTGGTAACATTTGTCACAGCAGTCTCTTTTGGTATTCTGGTAAAGTTTGTTACTCCCTCCTTCCCTCCCACTTTGGCCTTTAATTACAACCTGTCACAAGAATGTCTGTGAAAGTGAATAATGTGTACATAGCAGCCCTGATGGGTAGCCCCAAGGGTGCTGGGAACCATGCCACTCAAGCTGTGTTGTGTTATTAGACTCTGCTGTAGACAGTCTGGCAATGTGATGGGCCTGGTGTAATTCATTCAACATACTTGAAAGCTGTGATTTTACTGCTTGGAACAGGGTAGGAGAAACATTTGGAGTAAATGCTTCAGTCTGCAGATTATTAAGGTTCTTTATTATACTTAAAGGAACAGTCCTCTTATGCTGTTTCTATTGAGAGCAACACCGATATAGGCTAAAATGTTTAATATTTGCCCAAATTTTGATATGAATTTGCTGCGATCTTGCCTGTCTTTGAAAGCCTGACTTGTTATCTGCATGAGAGAGGCTTAACTGACTGCTTTCAAATGCAAATGACAGTGTTTTGGCTCAGTTATACTCACCGGGAAGGGTGTTTTACATAGAATTGAGTGATGTGGTACTTAATAGAGCTACAGTGTTTCCAAAGTCTTCACCAAAGCCATCACAGAGTAGTCATTAATGAAGTTGCTCACACATTCATCCTTTCATATTTAATATTTGCTGTGACAGTAGCAAGAGGAAGTTCAATTTAGATGCTAGATGCAACCAGTAAAAATGCAACAACTGAACTTTCTTGAGAAGTATATTTTGAGGAAAGGCCACCTGAGGCAGCAAGGAAAAAGCTTTAAGTCTCATAGTGTTCTTTTAATCCTCTGCTTGAGATAAGCATAACTCCATTTACCTCAAGCAATGTTGTTGCCTAAATAAAAACAAGGGTTAGAGAGGATTGTGATCCAATAGTGGTGTGGGGAAACAGATGCATCTCAGAAGTAAAGTCAGCAGAAGCATTTGATAAATTTAAGGCAGTATCATCAACTTGAAAATGATAGAGATTAATTTCTCTTTACAATCAACCTGTGTAATGGGAATTAAATTGTGCACATCCTTTATATGTTTCAATAAACCTCTTTAAAATGTAGGAGCTAAGAGTGATGTACCCCACTTGCTTATCTCTTCACTGTGTTACATTCTGTATTAAGAATATTTCTGTCAATGGGGTTATTTAGTGGAGCAAAAATTGTGTATTTAGGTACCTGCTACAAACATCTGGTTGAGACTTTATAATAGCATTTATAAAGGAAATAGAGCCCAGGTGTGAAGTCTGAGGTGGCAATTTCTGCTCTAGAAGGTCTGTGGCACTAATTTAGAAGAGTGCCTCAGGCTTTTTATAATATACTTCTTTTTTTCCTGGATCACTGGTGGCATTTTTTTTTCAACTTTTTGGGAAACTTTTAAAATCTTTCTTAATTTCTTGGATTTAAATTACTGATTTTTAATGTAAATGAAGGTCACATTGTGGAGGAAGTCTACGTAGCTATTTCAATTAGTCCTTCTTTTCATGCCACTCCATCAGCACACATGCCAGAAATAACACTTTCATGTGTTTTGAAAATACCTGCTCCATACAGTGCATTTGGGCAGGGAAAGATGCCAGCTGGTGTTGGAACATTTCAGAAACGCAGTGAACAAGTTCCCTCTCTTGTCTGAGCTCCTCTCTCTGGGAGGTGAAGGCACAAGCATGTACTGAGGAACAGAACTGTAAAAAGTCAAAGCTGTAATTAGAAAGACTGCAATGACAGTGAGATGACTGCTTCTAAATTTACTCTTTATTTTAGATTTGTTTCTACTTTGAGTGACACAGTGTGGGAAGGCAAAAGATAAAACTAGAAATGTCTTCGATTGGGTCAGATCCTATTACCCCATGAGTTAGAACTTGACTCTGCAGTGTGGAGACAGGTGTATGTGCAAAGCTCTTAGAGGCTGGTATTTGGAGTTCGATGGCAGCTCTCAGCTTATGGTAGTGTATATGCCTGTGGGCCCCTGACTTTGAGCTAATTCCCACAGTAGTGAGGCATCATTAGTGATACATTCCCTGCTTACTGGGTTTTCCCTGGTGAGATGTTTTGAGCTGTGTTTGCAGCCTCTCTCACTGAAGCTTCTCTAGATAGATGCAGATGCTTCTGTGAGAACTTTCTGCCTGTTGTTTGCTAACAGCCACACAGTCTGCAGTGCTTACTTTGCAGAGGGCCTGCAAGAAGAGATTCCTCACCATTAGGTTATAAAGGAACCTCTGGTCATATGCAGTGAAGACATTTCGTTTCCAGCCTTGCCTTGATTACTAAAGCAGTTCTATAATGCAGCAGGTCACAAGCCTTAATGTTCAAACCTTTGTGTATCTTCTTTTTAGATTCCATGGAATGGGAGTTATATTATAGCTGGGGCACCTGAAAACATGGAGCTGAGTTTACAGTTTGATAGCAGAAGTGCAAAATTATCAACAGGCAGGGTGGAACTTCTCTGTTGACACATGGGGTATTGCACTCAACAAATAACAGGCTGCTTCCCAGCAGTCTGAACACTTGTTGCCATGTCTGATTTCTGCCAGCTGTGAGCAACATCCATGTCCAAGACAGAGCACTGTCCATTAGTCAGAGATGAAGAGCACTGTGGGGTGACAGTTACATACATTTGAAGTGGAGATGCCTGGTAGGAGTATTTCATGAGGCATAGATACTGTTTTTGTAGCCAGTGGTATGCACAGCTGAGTGCTATTTTTTGACAGTGAGAAGTATCTTTGTCTCTGTTTTACTGTGCACCACATTTTTATGGACTCTGATTGTAATGAGAGGTAGTTGAAGTCTCCTAGGGAGATCTCTATGCTTATTATATGACCTCAGCAACAGGGAAGCAGGGCAGTGACTCTTCTCATGAGAACTGCCATAGCCTGGCTTGAACTGTTTTGGTTGTTTGGACTTTTACATTTGACCCTTTGGAGTCATGCACTGGCTGACCTAGACTAATGGGGAAGGAGATGATTGAACTTACTTTTGGTCTTCCTCAGGCAAGTACCTGAAACAGGTATGACTCAGTATTAAGTCCTGTGACCTCTTATTCTGCCTCAATAAGTTCTCAGTGGTTACAGGTCATGAACTAGCTGCTCACTCTCTGGTTAAATCTGTCCTGAAACACAGAAGGAGGAATGCAGTAGTTATATTCAATATATATATGGCAGAAACTAGTTCCCTGCATATATAAAATATCTTCAGCTTGAAGCAAAAGTTCTGGCTATGGAAGGAGTTTATATCTTTGCTACTGTGAACTCTTACTCATTTAAGAAATGATTCCAAGACTTCTATTAGATCAAGTCATCATGTAGTACATCTTGTTCTGCCTTAGTATCTGTTGCACCATCAAAGCTAATTAGAAGGAATGTAAATATAGAAAGAAATCCCATGTCCTAAATTTAGATAGACTGTCTGCCTGCTGATGTTCTTGAGTTGGTAATTTAGTTGTTTGTGCAGAGCTAGTTATTTGGACATTGTTTGCACTGGGTTCTGGAATAGAACCACAAATAACTTCAAAAGATCAGAAGGTCATTACAGACATTTTACATAGCCCATTTGGAAGCGCTTGGTCATTTTACCAATTGTACTAGTTTTTCAGTCAAGTATAAAACACCAGTCTGAAAGAATGGGATGGCAGGGCAGGCTTTCTTACAACTATCAGAAGTAAGGTGAAACTGTGATTGTTTCTTTTGGATGAACCCATTTTGGTAGCTTGCTTTTCAATGTATTGCGATGGGTATTTAAAAGCCTGATACACATGATACACAAAACAGAGTTCCTTTCTGGGTTTATTTCATATTTTGATATAAAATGTTGGGTGGTTTTCTGGGTTTTTTTTCTACCATTATTACATTTTGATGAACAAGGATGTGGTGGTTTGGGTGTCCCCCACCCCTCCACACTTTAGACATCACCATTGTTTTCATTTCTCAGCCTATGATCTAGTCCCTCTCACCAAAACATTCTAGCTAGGCTCAAACTAGCACAATAATATTGTTTCTTTATCAGTAGAGCAACTTTTCCATGTGGTTGCTACATGGAAACTGACAACTCTTGTGTTGGGCTTATAGAATTAATGAACTGGGGATAGAGACTTTGAAGGACCTGTGTTGTGTGTGTGCTTGTACTGTGTAACCTGCATGTGGGTAGATTGGGACTGCAGGGCAGAATACCACTCCTAGACACAAAATTCATATCAGACACTTGTGAAATCAAGTCATGCTGTACAAGTTTCACAGGTAAGCAAATGACTGTGCCATCAAACTTGGGAAACTACAGGAAACCTCTGGGAATTAGATTAATGCAAAAAAACCAATCTGTTACTTTATTCTTTTTGAGAGATTCCAGTGAGTACTTTGAGGTTAAATGATCGTGTTAGAATCAGGTGGAATCCTGATGGTGATGGTTTGGGTGTTCCCCGCCCCCATACACTTTAGAAATCACCCAGACTAGACTCAGCCAGCTCTGGAAATATGAATGGAGCTTATGTTTACAGCTAGCACAATATACAAGCAGATATTTGCAGTATATACAGTTACAGACAGAAATATACAAGGTAGAAGGTAATACAGAAACACAACTCCTCTCCTAGAAACCTGAGTCCCCAGGAGGGGCTCTCAACCACCCTTTCACCTTCCCCTATCCCACTCAACCTTACCCCAGTCCCAAGGAAGAATGGAGGTTTGGCCAGGGGTGAGGGTAGGAAGCAAAGTGGATCAGCCAAAGCAAATGGAGAGTGAGGTTAGAGAGTAAGATGCAGTTGAGCCAGCAGCCCCAGCGAGAGTGGTGCCAAGTGACTTATCTATGTTTTGCTTTCCTTTTTACACATCTCAGCAAGCCAATGAGCGGAATAGACATCACCATTGTTTTCCTTTCACAGCCTGTAATCTAGTTCTTCTCACCAAAACATTCTAGCTAGGCTCAAACTAGCACACCTGCCTAAGCAGAGATGAGAAAAGTTCATTACCTGTGTGACACTTCAATGAGTGACCACCAAAATCATCCCATCTGTTTCAACAGACAGGCCTGGGTTCCTGAGTTGGACGGGGTGATGCAAAAAAATGACTTCTAGAGTCCAATGTTTATTTTTCTTGGTGATAAGTAATGACAATTAAGCAAAAGTTCAATTCAATTTGAGGATTATAATATAAAGTTTGTTAATGATGTATTTGTTTCAGTTTGCAGCTCATCTAGTGAAAAACAAGTATCCAAGGGTCTGCATCCTAGATGGAGGGATCAACAAGATCAAGCCAACCGGTCTCCTCACTGTTCCTTCACCACAGATTTAAGTGACTGTGAACGTTCAGGACTATCTGAGTAAGGACTACCTGAGTAGGGAAGCCTTTTCATTACGGTGTGGGTATCCCAAACCCAAAGGGCATTATGAAATTTTCACTCTGCAAGATGTCCAGATGATCTGTGTCTTATCCTGAAGATTGAAAGCACAGATGCTTTGTGTTTACTCTTTTCTATGGAGCTGCAGTTGGAAAAGGTAGAAACTGTGAAGCTTCAGGCATTCCAAGAAACCTCAGTCAGCATTGATGTCGTACACAACTGGTTGAACAAGTCTGAACACAAGAAGAATAACTCAGCTGATGCTGGGTATCTTACATTTCTGCAGAACTAAATAAACTGCCACTTGATGTCTCTAAGCTGCACTTAAATAGATTGGTCTTCAAAAGTATTTTACTGTGAATATAGAAAGCAGTGAGGCGGAAGCATACCCCGTGTGTATCCTCTGGGAAAAAAAGTGTGCTTTAAACAATACCTGCTGTATGGTGGGAAGTTTTTGTGGTTTGTTTCATTATGTCTTTTTGAGAGAGCACCTTTTCAGCTGGATTGGAAATAAAGATGTGTTGCAGACTGGGAGTCACTGGTAAGAGCTGCTGCTGTCAGTCCAAGTTGTGTCATACCCTGTGGAAGTGGAGAAGGCCACTGCCTCTGTGGAGGGTTTGACGTTGCAATTCTGTAAACACAGCAAACACAACCATTTCTAAAACAATTCTTTTGGCAGTACTGTGTCTTACAACTATGGATCTGTTACTACACAAACAGCAGTAGATTTCCATTATAGAAGCTCCTGCCTTGAAAAGGAACAATACCCTTGTAATTTTCATATGAAAGCACTCTAGAGTCATCAGTCTTGTATGGATTGGAGGTGCTCAGCTCTCTTCGGTTCTCTACTCTTTCAGCTAGTGACATCAATTACTATTTTTTTTAAGTCCTGTTTCTTAAACATGAACTTTAAAGCTGACAGATTGAGACAGCAAATCTGTTTCTAAACTAAACTGGATGCAAGTGCTGCAGATGAGTGAAAGCAAGCTTCCACAAAGGGCAGAAGCTGACTGTGCACTGGAGATGTGGAAATTAACTTTGCAATAGACAGCCAAAAGTATCAAAAGCACCAAAAGAGACAGGATTGGCATATTTTTGTTGCTAAGAAGCTAAAACTAAATTTGATTCAGACAAGTATCACCTTTTTGATGTGAAAAGGCTCCCTTCCCCTCAAAATCCCAAGTTAGCATTGCTAGTGTGTCAGGTCCATTATTTTGCAAACAATGTGGGGCAGGAAAACCTGGGAATTCTGTTTTGAAGAATGCTACCTGAAAACATACTTCTCATCCAGAAAAGCCAGTTGTGGTAATGTGAGAGTGACAGTATGACTCTGAAATGAATTGGGAATTTAGAAGAACTATTTTAGATGAGAAGGAAACAGAGAGGAGCAGTGAGGTTCATTAGCCTCTAGGTACTACTACCACCATGATCAAAGTTTCGCTTGGCTGCATGGAGAATCAGAAAGGCTTTGTGATACACCATGGCAGAGAGATTTGCTACAAAAGGGCACACATAAGGCCCTAGAAAACAAACATTTTAACTGTATTCAGCAGTGAGTTTTTTGACAGATAAGACATCATGCCAAACGCCTAACAGCAGTCAGAAAGACACAGAACATATTGGTGATTTTAGCAAAGGAAATGAACAAAACCAGTTACACCATCAGAGAATTAATCTGCATGTTACACTTTGGACACTGCAGAAATGTTTTGTATTAAATAAGATATGCAGAATTAGAAGGGACACAAAACAGAATCAGAATAAGATGGTGTTGATTATGTTGACTGAAAGTTCGTTGGAAAAAGAAGCAACTAAAATAGAATATCCTACCTTTTACCAGAAGTACATCCTTAAAATGTGGAATTTGTCACCAGAAGTGGCTAACAGTTCATTAAAAATGCTCATAAAGAAGGATTAAACAGCTTTGTGGAGAAGCCCTGTCTCTGATAGACTATCAGCTGTGGTTGTTGAGAAACAATGCACAACTCTGGAGTTATCTGATCTATCGTTAAGAGAGCCTGGGAGAATACACCAGAGAAAGATTTTTACCCAGTTTCTCGCACTCCCTTCTCAAGTGTTTTCCTGTTGTAAGCAGTGGTTTGGCTTTAGCCAAAGCAGCAGTTCAAGTGATGTATTTAACTTCAGCTTGATGTGTTCTTCTTTATACAGGTCCTCAGAAGAGGGCTGTATGTGCAAAGAACAGGAGGCATCAGAAGAAAGGGTTGTTGTGTACCCTGGTGCTAGGAAGGGAAGGAAGTATTCTGTATCTCCTACAGGTATTTTTGCTCTTAGGTATTTTTCACTCAGAAGATAAATTGGCTTCTCTAACAGCTTCAGCAGTACTTGTTTTTGCAAGTACAGCTGGTTTTAGTATTTAAGTTTTGAATATATATTGGTTTCAGCTATGATGCAGTTCACTCTTTACCTATGCGTGTGAGTATGTTTTAGACAGAAGACTTGAAAGCTGCTATTAAGTAAATGTTTACATTTTAAAGTGACTTTTACATGGATTTTCCAGGAAAAGTTGTGAGAGAGGATATGTCTGAAAGCAAGAGGTTTCAAGAATTATTAAACAGCATTGATTTCCCCCCCATGTAAATAAAACTACCTAAAAATCTCTGTAGCTAACAGCTGGTAATGACTGGCAGCTACTATTGTAACTGTACTTACTACTTTAATCACCAGTTTCAAAACAACTGTGCTTATAAAGAGACAGGCATACTATACCTAGTTATTTCAGTTCAGTTATGTAGGATAGGCACTCAGGCACAAAATTAGCTTCTGATCTCCTTTTTGAGGGACAAGGAAAAATTCTTGCATGTCGTGGTAACTTCTCATGGAGGAATTGTTTCCAGTTTTTGCAGTATTGACCAGTTAGTATGTATTTGCTTTGCTGCACGACCAGGTTTGGACTAGAAATTCTGGAAGATCAAGCAGTTGTTAGGCTTTGTAGAGCTCTTGAAAGATTTCTGGAGGCTAGGTTTTCTGAACATCTATGTTTCTAGCACCATGTTTTGTACAGCTGTCCCATTGTAATTCTGTGGTTTAGACTGCAACTGGATGTCATAAAGATCTAGTAGGAGAGAGGGGGAAAAAATTCATATTCCCTGCTGATATCTTTTACTGCTGGCAGAAAAATGTTCAAACTAAATATTTTCCACTATCTGGCCTGAAAAAGTCAACCTCTCCTAATCTGTGTTTTCCTGCCAGTTTCAAAACATCCTAAATCTGCTCCAGCCACCTGGGCCTACAGTTTCCTGCCAGCGCAGAGTGGTTGCCCACAGGGTACCCACGTGGGCATCTCAAAAGAACAGAGGAGTTAAAACTCTTTTGGTGTTTCAGACTATATTTCTGTCACATGCAAACAATTGCTGTTAAACTAGCCTATCTTTATTTAGACAAGGTTATAGTCCTTTGAGATTTTTAGTCACTTTGCATCTAAATTTATTGGTTGGCTTTTTAGGGTTTGGGTTTTTGTTTGTGGTTTGGTTTTTTTTGTTTGGTGTTTTGGTTTGTTGGGTTTTTTTTACTACTGGATATTTGTCGCATTTGGTCCACTTTGTTGAGTAAAGGCAAAGGCTAGTTATCCTTATCCTAGGAACCTTACTCCCTAGAGCCATCTTGTTTCACTTTGTTGTCCTGATTTCTCTTAGGTTCAGGTCATCAGCTTGAATCTATTCCTAGCCTAACTAACCAGACCACTACATTTCAGTTTGTTACCATCCTTCTGTGCCTTTGTGTAGACATAATTTGCATAGGTATAATGCAGTGGTGCACTGTTGTTTTTTTATGACCTGGATGTCAGTACCAGGTCTTCCCTTGGTATTCTAGCCAGAAAAGGAAGATGTTTATTGGAGCAGCTCTTGGCTGGCCTTTGGAACTGCATCAGACAAAAATGCAATGAAACAGAAAACCCCCAAATTACAAACTCTTCAGCAGCTACATAGAATGGAATAGAATCAACCAGGTTGGAAGAGACCTCCAAGATCATCCAGTCCAACCTAGCACCCAGCCCTATCCAGTCAACTAGACCATGGCACTAAGTGCCTCATCCAGGCTTTTCTTGAACATCTCCAGGGACAGTGACTCCACCACCTCCTGAGCAGCCCATTCCAATGGCAAATCACTCTCTCTGTGAAGAACTTCCTCATTCATGTTATTATTCAGAGAGGTACTTTCAGAGTCTGTTAGTTTTGTGACCGGAAACGTACTCATCATTCCTGTGTGCAGGGCATTCTAGAGTTTTGATTTTGCATTTTCACTTCGGGTAGCTGCTTATGCTTCTTCAGCTAAGATGAAAACTAGCTGTATGTTTATTTAGCTTTCATGATGTTCAGACTGAGTTAGTGAGAGGTCTGGGAAATGTGTGGGAATGAGTGTGGCCTTTTAATCTCCCATTTACAGTTATCATTTCTTTGTTGATGAATCAGATTGGCGTCTCCCACTGCTGTGTTAGAGACTTTACTGTCATCAGTCTTATCTTGCTATTTTTAATTCCTTCTCTTGGGCCCTACACACAAGCATTTCTTGAAAGAGTTATTATTCCTTCCAAAAGAGAGTCTCTTTCCAGGGCAAAGAGTGAAATTTGATCTGTGCTGACAGAGTTGACATCACATTTTTGTGTATTAGACTAGCGAAACTACAGATTTTCCTTTGACCTCCCAGACTGTAATGCCAGGACTGTCTTTTGTCTGGTTTGGCTTTGGTTTGGGTTTTTTTGTTTGTTTGTTTAACTTTTTTTTTTTATTTCCTGCCTCAGTAGAGAGCTGATGGTGGAAACTGCTTTCTGTTTCTAAACTGGCCTTTCATTTGCTTTTCAAGTAACCATGAGGCTAAGTTTGCTACTGTTGGTCCTTTTAAATAGGAGCACCAAAAAAACCCTTTGGAGTCTGTGACAGCAGAGTCTGCATTCCATCAATTTAGGCTGACAAATTCATCCTGTACTGTGGCTGAACGTAATTCAGCGTTGCATTGTTGTTGTTTATCATATCCTAAACCAGTCTTGTGCAGAGTTTAAGGAAACCAGTCCAAAAAATATGATCAGTAAAGAAACAATCTGTGAGCGTTTTCTGTAAAGTTTTTTTCCCCAAAAAAAGTTTGACCATAACATAAATCCATCTTCAAATGAACCTCTAGTAGTAATCTTGCACATGATAGTAGAGGGAAGCCAGTGAATGTACTGTTGTAACTCACATAGCTTTACTTCCCCAGCAGTAGGTCTCTATGTGCTTTATAATGTATAGGCACCAATGAGTTGGCCAAGAGAGCCAGTGGCATCCTGGCCTGCATCAGGAATGGTGTGGCCAGCAGGAGCAGGGAGGTCATTCTGCCCCTGTACTCTGCACTGGTTAGACCACACCTTGAGTACTGTGTTCAGTTCTGGGCCCCCCAGTTTAGAAGGGACATTGAGATGCTTGAGCATGTCCAGAGAAGGGTGACGAGGCTGGTGAGAGGCCTCGAGCACAGCCCTACGAGGAGAGGCTGAGGGAGCTGGGATTGTTTAGCCTGGAGAAGAGGAGGCTCAGGGGTGACCTTATTGCTGTCTACAACTACCTGAGGGGTGGTTGTGGCCAGGGGGAGGTTGCTCTCTTCTCTCAGGTGGCCAGCACCAGAACGAGAGGACACAGCCTCAGGCTGCGCCGGGGGAAGTTTAGGCTCGAGGTGAGGGAGAAAGTTCTTCACTGAGAGAGTCATTGGCTACTGGAATGGGCTGCCCAGGGAGGTGGTGGAGTCGCCGTCCCTGGAGCTGTTCAAGGCAAGATTGGACGTGGCACTTGGTGCCATGGTCTAGCCTTGAGCTCTGTGGTGAAGGGTTGGACTTGATGATCTGTGAGGTCTCTTCCAACCCTGATGATACTATGAGTTGCCAAGGACAGTAGTATGTGTGTGAAGAAGAGATACAGCATAAGGGCTCAGTGATCATTATATTCTGTAATCATTATATTCAATGACAACAATAGAAAAAAATGTTGTAGATAATTTTTGAATTAATACTGCCTAACTGTAGCACTATCACATTTGTATCTTTGTCTCTCTAGGGTAATCTGGCATTACATCAGTTTAGAGTCATAGCATCTGGTGATATCAGCTCCTGTCAGCAGAGCTGGCCAAAAGAATGAAAGTCCTGGGAGTGCAGAACAGGTATTGTGGGGTTTTTAACAGATCCAGTGATTGTGGCAGTAGCTTGAGTTATCAGACTATTAATACCTGCCTTGCCACAAACTTTTGATGTCGTGTATAATCAGAGTGGCTCGGTTTCTGTGACAGTTTGGGTGTTCCCCCACCCCCCCACACACTTTAGAAATCACCCAGACTAGACTCAGCAGGCTCTAGAAATAGGAATGAAGTTTATATTTACAGCTGGCACAATATAAAGGCAGATATTTACAGTATATGCAGTTATAGACAGACATATACAAGATAAAAAGGTAATACAGAAACAAAACTCCCCTCCCAGAAACCTGAGTCCCCAGGAGGGGCTCTCAACCACCCCTTCACCTTCCCCCTACCCGTCTCAACCTTACCCCAGTCCCAAGGAAGAATGGAGGTTTGGCCAGGGGGGTTAGGAAGCAAAATGGATTAGCCAAGGAAATGGAGGGTGTGGTTAGGAGAGAGAGATGCAGCTCAGAGCTTGCCAGCAGAAGTGGTTATCTATGTTTTGCTTTTTATTCTTATACATCTCAGCAAGGCTGTAAGGGACGTGGACATCACAGTTATTTTCCTTTCACAGCCTGTAATCTAGTTCTTCTCACCAAAACATTCTAGCTAGGCTCAAACTAACGCAGTTCCCTTTGCTAAAATGAAGCTAATAACATTGCCTAATTTCACTCAGTGTACATACAAGAAACATAATGAGTACTGTGACCACTTAAAAAGTGTGGGTATGAGGACAACGCAGACACTAAAAGCTAAATACTTTTCCTAGGAGCATGATGTTTCCTTGGAAAGCCAAAGATACATGACCATGAGTTCTCCATCACCAAATTTGTGAACAATCCTTTCACTAGTAAATACTGTTACTGAATGTATTTCAGCATTCCCACAAACATTAAACAGCAAAATCAGAGTGTTAGTGGTGAGAAGGGCCTTGTATTACAGAGCTTTTTATGAAAAAAAGCCCACAGTTTTGGTTAGCTACATTCAGCAATCACATTGAACAGTATTTAACAAACACTCTTGTGCTGTTAGGCCATAAGGAAATAGAATTTATTTTCACTGGCTGCAATAATTAGGCTTTTCTTTAGTGCTGATTGAGATTGACAGCTTCTGTAAGACTAACCAAATGCCAACCTTTACAGCCATAGAATACCTGAAATGAAATTGTAGCCTTGCTTGCAAAGCAGTGTTTGGGCAGAGTAAGAAAGTGGTTTTATTTTTTTTTTTCAGAGGGATTTTTATCTCTTTTAGCAGTTTGTGTTGTGTGTGCAGTAGCTAGATGTAGCTAGAGAAGATGAGTTTCTGTAGCACTTACTTGTCCTACTGTGGCTTGTTAAAGGCATTAAACAAGCAGCTGTAAAACACCAATTTCTTTTTGTTAACAGTTTTCTTCTCAGTAGGGAAATACAAACACTGAGGCCTGCATGGAGGGACAGCAGGGGACTGTAATCTCATTTATATGTTTATTTGATCTGCTAAAATACGTAGGAACTGTCAAGCTTTTTTGGATGGCTCTCTCTATTCTTACTGAATGTACCTTTTCCCCACTTCAGATCTGTATCCATAAGGGACAAGTAACTTTGTTAACAGAGGTAAATCTAGACCAGTAATTTTGGTAATATGATATTTAGCCTTTGCTAGTAGTCACTGTTTGAGGTAAATTAGCATGTGATATCCTGCTCTTACTCAGTTTTCAGCAGTGTGCCCAGGTGGCCAAGAGAGCCAATGGCATCCTGGCCTGGATCAGGAACAGTGTGGCCAGTAGGAGGAGGGAGGTTATTCTGCCCCTGTACTCAACACTGGTCAGGGCACACCTTGAGTACTGTGTCCAGTTCTGGGCTCCTCAATTCAAGAGAGATGTGGAGATGCTGGAATGTGTCCAGAGAAGGGCGACAAAGCTGGTGAGGGGCCTGGAACACAAACCCTATGAGGAGAGGCTGAGGGAGCTGGGGGTGTGCAGCCTGGAGAAGAGGAGGCTCAGGGNGACTGGCTGATCTTGGAGGTCTCTTCCAACCTGGTTGATTCTATGATTCTATGATTCCATGGTTTTGAACCGTCAGAGTTCTGGATGTTCCTGGCATGTTCTAAAAGCTGTTGAAAGACAGGTTTTTAGCCTGAATCTTTTCACTTGGCAGTCTCACAGCAAGCTGACTCAAAACAAGTCAGAGATGTACTTTTTTTTTGCAATCACATCCCTATAGAGAACTTTATCTTGTCTGAGAGGTTAGTGTATAGATCTGGCAGCAGTGAGCACAGGAGTAACACAGTGTATCTTCTACTGTGCCATTATAATTATTACTTTCCAAGTATTGTACAGAGCTGGAGTTTCAGAAACCTCATTTTAGCAAGCAGACAACATTTAGCTCCCACATAAAGGTTGACTTTTTTGCCATTATGTCACCAGATTTCATTTGCCTCAGCTCAGTTCCTACCCGAAGTATAAATTCTCTCAAGCTCTTTGAAATTCAAATGAACTGATAGCTGATTTTAAATCTTTGTTCCCAGTATAGCTGTTTTTTTCAAGCAATGTTGTTCCCCCTCCAGCCTCCAAGGAAAAGGTGGCATCAGATATAGGATGAGGTCTTCAAGCAAGGCACTTAGTGCCTTGACTAATATGTCCTCAGTGTAGAAGCAGTTCAGAGCTTTCTGAAGGCAGCTTTTCAGCACCACTCTTACCCACATCTAGAAAGATGCCCCATTTACAACACATACCTGGAAGAAGAAAAATGAAGAGCTTATTTTAGCATGTAACTATATGCTATATGTATTATATGTAAAACTATAACAATATAGTTACCAAACAGCTGTCTTTTTACTGACAATGCTGTTTAAAACTTCCAACTCTTTTTGAGGGGTTCTCTGAACTTTACTAGAACAGCTGAAAGGAATTGGAATAAGGAAAATTATTCCTTTGCAGTATTTGTATAGACATATAATGCATAGACACGAATCTGAGTGCTTTGCTGAAATAGATAAATCCTTTTACCATTTCATGCAGGGAAATGTTCCAGTTGCTTTTGAAGGTAAGACTGGTAAAATGGTCAGGGTTAGGACCTAGTGCTGTTGCAATATATCTCAGCTCAGGTGTTCCAAGTATTTTTAAGTTCTCTTGGTACTATATGTGCAAGTGTATATTTGCCCTGCATTTCTTCATGTCCTGTAGGTAAACCAGTATTTGCTTTGATTTCTTTGTTGTATTCCATCCTGCCTGATGGTGCTTTTGCTGTGTACTTTACAGGCTCTCCCTCTAGGATTTCATTCAGCTTTTCACAGACCCTTACCTATTGTTCATCTTCCCAATCAGAAATACATGATAGGTTTTCTTTCTTCAGAGAGTTTAAGAGGTTTTTAATGCAGTCATTGTGTCTTCTGTTAGTGGAAACTGCTTCTTCCTTATTAGTAGGTAATGAGAATAGAGCTTGTAATGAGACTGCTGCTGTACAGAGTGAGAGGAAGGGAGAAATGGAAGATTCTTCTCAGTGTCTCCCTTGGAAAGACATCCCTCTCATAAAGAGAAGTCTTCGTGAAGATGGGTGAGGATCAGTGGGGATGGCAGGAGGGAGTTGAAGGCAACAGGAGTTATTCTCTACTGAGTCTTTCCTGACTAGGCAGGATGACAACACCTAGGGGTATGCTTCAGACTACTGCTTCTTGCTCTCTGCTCCTTACAGGAGCAGCAGCGTCCCTCATGGTCTTGGACTGCTCTAGGATAATCACTTCCTGAGACACTGGCATGAACTGTTACCTCCCACTGTGGCAAAGACAAGGTGGCTGCTTTTATTTTCTGGTGGGAGGCTTTTTCCCTGCCTTTTTTTTTTTTTTTTTTTTGGTTGTTTTTGTTGGGTTTTTTTTTAAGTAGTGGAGTAAAAATCAGGCACTGAAAAAAAAAAGTCAAGCAGCCCAACTACATGTGCTGCATGTTACAGTCCTGCAGTAAACCATCAGAATAGCAAGTAAGCTAAACATATGGGTACTAGGAATTTATTATATCCAACCTAAATATATCCTGTGTTTCTGGTAGTCATCTGGTGAATGCCAAAAGAAAACAAGAACCTCACTCTCCCTTCACTTTCCACTTTATTCAAGCTTCTTCTCATCTTGTCTCATCTCTGTGGTACCAGATCTGGATGAATCCTCTCAAGTTTGCTGTAGGACAGACCTCACATGCTTGGCAAATTTGCTAATAATTTGAAGTACTTAAGGCTGAATAAACACTGCTGTGGCAGACTGCTCACCAAGATGCCACAGTACAAAATGGGATTTTACTATGTTTGGCAGATGGATTTTTTGCTGGTTACAGAACCCTGAAAGATTTTTGCCTGTAGGTCTCATGCAAATACAAATAGGTGTGCAAACTGAGTACACCTGATCTTTATACCTCATCTGCCTAGATGTCTGTATGTCCCAGGAGGGAAAGGGCATGCCAAAGTGCAGAAGGAGGTCCCTAACAATTAGGTGAAGTTAGTCTGAGAAAATGGAAAGAGGCATTAGTCCTTTTAGATTGTAGCCCTTTAACAAGTTGGTTTGTTTCTTTTAAGAGTTTGTAAGGAACTGAGGCCTGAACCTGGAATAACTGCAGGAACTGCAGCTGAAATCCCTTGTTAAACCTGCTGTAAGAGGTAAGTGTTTCTGAACTTCGCAGAACTATTGTTAACTTCCCTCCAGAGCCTAGAAAGATAGCTGCAAAACCATGGTGGGGGGATGATGGACTGAGAAGCTAAGAAGCTCTTCTCTACAAATAGGACTGTTAAGGTGTACACTTTGTCACTAGCACAACCCCCTGACTTCTTTCTGTGATCTTCAGCTACTGTTGTAGTTGAAGCAATAAAAACATCTAATGTTTAATTACAGAAGAACATGCACAGCAGTTTCTCAGATTTGACTTGGTGTTTCCAGGATTTGGTGGTTTTCTTAGCACTGCAAGCATGTATTGAGACAAGAAAATTATGTTAGTGAGGCCTCCAAGCATTACATGCTGCACGGTTTTTGAGGGTGATTGGTCACCCATAGCAAGCAGTGATAAGTCACCAATTTGAATGTGAAGCTGAGCAGAAGGGACTGGAAGTCCCTTCCTCACATTGAGGAAGATCAAGGTATGGTTTATTCTCTGTGTAAATTCACTTCTGAAACTTGAGTCAAGCAGACTGGCCCAGGGATCAGAAAGTAATGATTCCCAGGTTCTTACACCGAGCTAGGCTTAAGCCTGTATTCACTTGAGGTGCACTGTGTGGTTTTGCATAGCTAGCTGTCATTATTGAGGTAGGGAGCAGAAATAAAGGACTGGATGCTTCCACTAGCCTGCTGGCGAGCAGCGTAATTGCATGTTTAGCCCTTTGTTCTGCTACATCAAGGGTTAGGAGGATCTTCTCTGTCCACCTGTTCATTTGCTGTAATGTCGTGTTGTCTTCAACAGTGTGGCCAGTAGGACGAGGGAGGTTATTCTTCCCCTGTACTCAACACTGGTCAGGGCACACCTTGAGTGCTGTGTCCAGTTCTGGGCTCCTCAATTCAAGAGAGATTTTGAGGTGCTGGAACGTGTCCAGAGAAGGGCAACGAAGCTGGTGAGGGGCCTGGAACACAAACCCTATGAGGAGAGGCTGAGGGAGCTGGGGGTGTTTAGCCTGAAGAAGAGGAGGCTTGGGGGGACCTTATTGTATCTACAACTACCTGAAGGGAGGCTGTAGCCAGGTGGGGGTTGGTCTCTTCTCCCAGGCAACCAGCAACAGAACAAGGGGACACAGCCTCAAGTTGAGCCGGGGGAAGTATAGGCTGGATGTTAGGAGGAAGTTCTTGCCAGAGAGAGAGATTAGCCATTGGAATGGGCTGCCCAGGGAGGTGGTGGAGTCACCATCCCTGGAGATGTTCAAAAAAAAAGCCTGGATGAGGCACTTAGTGCCATGGTCTAGATGACTGGATAGGGCTGGGTGATAGGTTGGACTGGCTGATCTTGGAGGTCTCTTCCAAGGTGGTTGATTCTATGATTCTATGTGTGAAGCAGCTTGGTCAGCTCTTACAGCATTGGATTCTTGCATTTTTGTGCAGAAACAGATCAATTTTCTGTCTGTACTACTATGTATGAACCCAGGTGAGTAAAGATTATTTCCTGTGAGAGAAACTGCTGCTTGTAAGACTCAGCCAGTTGTCAGAAGTCTACAGTTACTTACACAATTGACTTAACAAAAATCTGAACCCTTTGTTAAGTGTCTAAATAGGACCCAAATTTCTGAACTTAGACATTTGCTGTTAAACAAAAAAACCTGTTCTTGAGCTTGGGAAATTTGTCCTCATAAGGTACAGATTTACAGTGTCTGGTAAGTGGTTCAGTGGGAAATACTGGCAGAGCCACCCCTCTGGTGTTAATTGTTAACCTGTTCTGCAGACCACCCATTCAGCCTGTGCAACAGAACAAGCCTAAATGGGGTGTTCCTTGCTGAGGTTCATCCTTACTGGTTTCTTTTAGTTGATTGAAAATAAACAATTGTTCTCTGTGTCTGTTTTCCCCATGAAATCTTGAGCTGACTACAAAATCCCCTTGAAGTCTCTGCAGATTTCATTTTTAGGAGAGTGCTTTTTAATAAGAAACCTTGGGAAGCTGAAGCAGCTACACTGTTTTACTGAATCAGTGAAATACTTGCAGAGATGATCACAGGCACCATCAGAGTGAAGATACTGTCATGATTCCTAGCTTCAGGTTAGGCATCAGCTTAAGTACTTTAAATACCTTATTCTGATCAGGCTAGAAGCAATTAGCAAGGATGATCAAAACATCAAGATTTGCCTCAAATCCACTCAAAAGCCTGAGGGTTCTCTGCTGTGTTGTTGTTTTATTTTATGAAATCAAAATTAAAAATACAGAAAGCCTTAATCATGCTAAGAAACAGCAGTAATAATAATAATGGTACTTTGAAAGACAGAGGAGGAGGTAGAAAAAAATCAAAAATGAAACAAAAGACCACCCACCAAAGATGTGCTGAAGGGGTGTAAACAGTCTTCAGAGTATGCACACAGCTCCTGGAGCTGCTCACGTTCAAGTAACACATTCCGCTTGCAAGCAGTTACTGTGAGAGAGGAGGAGCCTTCCTGGACTGTAGTAGTTGAATTGCAGCCTATAATTAGGTAATGTTTTGTTTCAGGGGCCTGCTCTATGGGTGGTACTGCTTGTGCAAAGACAGCCTTTATTCATGGATTCAGCTGCGTCATGTCCTCCAAGGAGAAAAATTATCTCATTAACTCTTGGTGAGGAGATGATGCGTAGCCAGAACGCTCGGCATGTGCACAGCGTGGTCGTCATCACACAGGACAGTTTGTAATTGCTGATTGCTTTTTGGCTGACATTGAAAGCCTGCCTGTCAATCTCTGCCTAGAGTGAAAAACAGTAAGTAATCATCCTCCCCCACCTCTAATCTAGCTGAATGTGAGCTTCACAGAAGCAGCAGACAAGTCTCACTGTAAGTATCACAGTATCATCAGGGTTGGAAGAGACCTCACAGATCATCAAGTCCAACCCTTCACCACAGAGCTCAAGGCTAGACCATGGCACCAATCATGCACATCCTAAAACCATTGTGAGGCTCATAACCTTTGGGTCATATACAACCCTTCAAAACTGTAAAATAAATGCCTGAAGAATCATCCTGTATGAATGCACTCAGTGCATTTCAGAAGTGTTTTTTCTCTCCCTCTTTCTTTTACCCTTTCACTATCAGTTCAAGTGACTGGGTGTTGGGGGTATTTTTGTTTAGTTGGTTTGGTTTATTGGCTGGTTGAGGCTTTTTTGTGATAACCTCAGAGCTTGGGAAACTCTGGGGTTTCTCATACACAGGTACATCCAGTACAAGGTTGTTCTTGCTTGCAATCAGGCAGTAGCACTTATCCCAGCACATTTTGTAGTATTTATAAGACAGCAGTGTTTGGGCCCAAAGCCGTTTTTTATTGCCACTTTAAAAGTGAAGTATTAAGGAAGTTGAAATTAAGTTGCTTTGATCAAGGTGATTAAAAGTTTGGAAAGGTCATGAGAGTGAAAACAAATGAGTATGCAGAAGACAGAGGTACCGAGTGTAATAGATGCTCTGCACAGGTTTGTCAATTGGTCAAGTAGAAGTCTTGAGACTTGGAAAAGGATTATCATTCACCAAGTACTCAGCCTCTAACCACAGTTCTTTCTCAGGCCTGTCCTGCATGCTCCCCGTTTTCTCCTCATATATGATCACAGGCTGTCTTTTTCTCCCTACTGGAAGGAAAAGGAAAGGGGATCCTTCCAAACATAATGACAGAACTACAAATGACAGCTTCTCTGAATTGGAATGGCAATTTGAAACTCTAGTGCAGGAGGAGGAGAGAAGGACAATATAAACTATGCATTCCCTGCATTTTTTTCAGGATTATCCTCTTGATGCTAGCACTCTACTTCCTGAAGCAACTGAGGAGTGAGAGCCTGCCGCTGTCTCATGAACTGGTGTCCTACCGAACCAGGTACTAATGTGACAGACAGTTTCTGCACATCTCCTAACACAACTGCCTCTTTGTTACAGCAGCATGGGTTTGGGTGACATGCTGTTGTCCTTCTCTCAAAGCAATGAGCCTTACACATGCAGTCCTCCCAAAAGATCCTTGCACCTGTACAAATGGCAGCTAGCAAGAGTAAATACCAAGTTGGCAACAACTTCTGTGTTTCTTTAGAGCACAAATTGCTACAGGCAATAATCATTTCATTATGCCACAGTGCCCTACAACATAGATCAGATTTATATTGTGGGAGGATGATACAGGCTTGTTCAGAACTTGTGACTGATTAGTCAGGAGGTAAGAATACGGCAGTTGAACACAGACCAAATGTTAGTCTTGTTCATCCTAAAAAAGCTCATCTTCCTGTGGGTATGTGCCCAGTCCATAGCTGATACTGATTACCTGCTGAGGAAACACTGCTTGTGATGCTGTGCAAACCACTACCATGTGTGCGTGTGCCAAGCTTTGGCTGCAGGATAGAGACACAAATGCCCAAAGATGCAGTGCCCAGCATGGGCTTAAGAGCTGAAATGTCTTTTTCCTTTCAATTTTAATTATTTCTCAGTTATCCTCCCTCTCTGATGAAATTGTTTTCAATGTAGCACATGAACTGGGAGAGCCATGAAGGGCTGTTGATGCTGCATGGAAGGAATCCTCAATCTGCTATTGTGGTGGAGTACCTCCTCCTCCAAGCCAAATGGACAAAGCTGGTGCTCAAGTGGGCATCTCTGCACATGCTGCACTGCACACATCTGGGTACACCAGACAAAGTCCTATGCAGTCTTAGTAAAAGTGGAAGGCAGACTTGATTTTTACAGATAAGAACAGGCCTCCAGGAAAGAGTTTTCCAGAGGGGCCAAGTCTGGGAAACTAGATTGCCTTGTCACTCTGGCTGTGGTTTGCTCAGCTTGTATGGATGATTCCTGGGTTGCTGGCACATGTCAAACACCAGAGCTGTGAATGAATGGAGCCTAGGTGACAAGTTGGCTCTACAGACTGGCTTGTGGCAAGATTTGTTTTTGCTGAAGGCTGGAATTTATGTGCATGCTGTATACAGCAGCATTTCTGTTGTGATTAGAGTGTGTGGGAAGCTCTTCATGCTTGCAGGCTGCCTTACTAAAGTATGATGATTTATAATGTTAGCTGTGGGGATCATCTGGACTGTAAAGTTTTTCTCTGGGGAAATCTGAGACAGCAAAGTAAGTTAATGCTTTCTGTGCAGATTAATTATACAAAACTATGCTTATTTAAACAGAATCTTTTACTATAACTTGATCTAGAGTCTTCAAGCTCCAAGCGGACCTCTTGAGAGATAAGCAGGGCTGGAGAATCCCGGTGGTACAGGTAGAAGTTGCAGCAAGGTGTTACTGGAAGAGTTTGAACTTCAGACCCATTCAGAGGGGAAAGAAGAGCTATGGGAAACCTTGGAGACCTGCAAAGGCAAGTAAAACATTTCTCTGGGCATTCAGAATGTACTGTCAGCAGAGAAAGGTTTTGTTACTGTTAAAACAAAATGCGGAATTGTGCTCTTTCTTCAGTATTCAGAGTAGTTGCAGGTAACAGACAAGTCCCTGGAGTTCCAACTGCAAAAAAACGTATGGGAGCAACTTAATATGTACACAGAACAAAAGGATTAATGTCAAGGGTTGCTGAACAAATTTGTTACCCAGAAATTCTCAACTGAGTGCAAGTCTGGAATGCATCCGTTCTCCCAGCGTTGTGCTAGTGTAATTATTTGCTTAAGAAGTATTCCCATGTTTACTACCTGTGCTGAAGCTGGTGTTTGCTTTGCAGAGACCTCCAGGTAAGTCTGGCCTCTTTGTGAAGTCACACGTGAATGAGTTGCACTTCTCATTGAGTAAGCTGTCAGCTTGGTTCTGGGAAGGCATTCAAAATAGGACATGCAGAACGTTTCATGTGAAAGGAAAGATCATCAGATAAACACTTGTGTTCTGTGGGCAAGTACACTGTAACACCAGCATGGCATGAGGATATCCTGAGGAGTAAGCAGGTTAATTAACAGAACAGGTTTTCTCTTCCAACTTCTTAGCCTACTCTTTTGCAAGCAGCATCTCTTGCAGTTGTTGTTTACCAGATGTATGCCCAGTAGTAATATTGTGTTGTTTCATCATACCTACGTTTTTTTGGGGTTAGCCAGCTTTCACATCCAGCTGTTTCCCTTACTGTCTATGGAATTGGTGTACAACTATTGAGCAGGAATTCAGTATCTTCCAGCAGCAGTGCACTCAGCTTGGAGCTGAAAGGCAGGAAGCTGACTAGAAACCTGAGGGATGCGAGTTTTCTTCTATGGCACAGGTTCTATTCCATGTCAGTTGTTGTCTCTACTTTCTTTCCTTTTGCCACCTCTGAGGATCTAACTGTTGCTCTCACTCAGCCTGTGGTCAGACCCGATGATTTCTTTACAATTAAATTTGACCACAGGGAATCTTCTGACATGAATGCAGCAAGATTGATAGTAAATGGCTGCAAAACAAATTACATCTGCAATAACAACTCAAAACAGTGGAGCATGTCTGATAGCCTTACTCAGTGAAGATCATTATGCATTTTTAGCTGAGAAACAGTCTAATCACTATCTTGTGTGCAAATGTGTCTGTCAAGAGCAGTGTACATTTGGAGCTAGAAGGTGAAAAGTAAAATGAAGAAGCAATTCAGATTGTTTGGTTTTGTTTTCGTATCTGGATTTGTCTCATTCCATGTATTGCCTAATAGAATTCACGGTGAGTGAAAGAATGGTCAATTAAAATGGAAACCAGTTGAATCTGTTCTGCCTCTGAAGGACCACTGAGGTGAGATGCTGAAGTTGATTGTTTTGGCCAGAAACTTCCGTACTGAACTTCAGGAGGAAACTTGAGTATGTGCCTCCAGTGTGTTACCTGTCTGTCTTTCGTGCTCTTGACTGCACTGATAGTAGTCTGTTCTGCATGGCTTCTGTACCTTGTTAGGACTTGAGATTCAGTCGTTGCTGTGCTACACTGCTGCTCCTGCCATGAATTCTGCTATTGTTACCTCTTTTTATTCGTTTCCTTGGATTGTTATTTTTGCAACCTCTGAGTGCATGTAACTGTGTCGTTTCCTGGATGCATCTCAGGAGTGTATTCCAGTGCAAGTCAAGATGATATGATAGTTTGTCACTTGATAGCGTGATTTTGGCAGAGCTATCCAAGTGTGAAGCTGTGAGAGCTTGGGCCTTAAAGAGTGGTGGTGAAGTTTCTTTACATGCTATGAACTGCTGTTTGTGTGAGCTCTGAAGATCCTGTTTCTCAAGCTGTGCTGAGCTGGGGTGGTATGCTTCACTGCCATTTCTTTTAACCACCAGTGAGACAATATGAACACATGGATACAAAACTGGGGAGAATAACAGTTTATTTCTGCCTGTGCCACTGAGCTGAGGCTGCTCAATTAACTTTATTAGAGTTTTGTTCTTTCTCTGTGTGCCTGGTTTGACTGACTCCTCAGAGCATATGCCTTTTAGGAGACAGATGTGTTTTGCTCCTTGTTTATGTGAGGTCCAGCTGGTATTGGTTTTCTGGATGCTATTGTAGTTCAAGCTGTTAATATATTACAGTTTTGTGGTGTTTAATACCAATATTTGAAAAGCTTTTAGTGAATTGTTTTTTTCCTAATATAAACCTGTACACAGTATCTGCAGCAAATGAAAGCTGTGAGCACTGTCTACAGTAGTACTGCATCAGTATCATGGTTCTTATGCAGGGAAGTGGAGTACTGCTAATTAAATCATCCTGTGGTTTGTATGGGAATCCAGAGCTTAACATTTTCCTGTTTAATGCAATGCTTAAAAATATAAATGTGGTAGCTGGCATTGTAGTGGTCACAATATTAGATCCTCTGTGTGTATCTAGCACCAGAATTGTTAGACCCCGTGTTTGAAGTCTGTTGGACAGGATTTTGGCAATCTGAGAACATTGAAAATTGCTTCTAAAAAGTAACCACCTTTAAGAGTAGTTTAGGGATGAGAAGATGCTGCCTTTGAGATAAGTGAATGCATGAAGTGGAGAGAGTTTGTTACTGTGTGCTACTGGCATTGTACAATTAAGAGGACTGATGGCTTGCATGTTCTATCAGTGGCAGGTCTGTGATGAGTTCATCTAGTCAAATGACAGAAGCTGGGAAACTGTATACAATGACTGACAGGCTTTTTAGTTGCCTTTGGTCTAGTCTTAAATATTCTTAGTTAAATTAACTTCTTCTGAATGAGAGACTGCAGTGCTGTGCAGACAGCAGCAGCGAGCAGCCATGTTTGCTGCAGGCAAGTGGCATCAGTGTCAAGTGATGTTTAGAATAGAATAGTGTAGAATCAGCCAGGTTGGAAGAGACCTCCAAGATCATCCAGTCCAACCTAGCACCCAGCCCTATCCAGTCAACTAGACCATGGCACTAAATGCCTCATCCAGGCTTTTCCTGAACATCCCCAAGGACGGTGACTCCACCACCTCCCTGGGCAGCCCATTCCAATGGCTAATCTCTCTCTCTGGCAAGAACTTCCTCCTAACATCCAGCCTATACTTCCCCAGGCACAACTTGAGGCTGTGTCCCCTTGTTCTGTTGCTGGTTGCCAGGGAGAAGAGACCAACCCCCACCTGGCTACAACCTCCCTTCAGGTAGTTGTAGACAGCAATGAGGTCTGCCCTGAGCCTCCTCTTCTCCAGGCTGCACACCCCCAGCTCCCTCAGCCTCTCCTCATAGGGTTTGTGTTCCAGGCCCCTCCCCAGCCTTGTTGCCCTTCTCTGGACACGTTCCAGCACTTCAACATCTCTCTTGAATTGAGGAGCCCAGAACTGGACACAGTACTCAAGGTGTGGTTTAGGTGGGAGAGAGCTGGTACTGACCACCTGATTTCCCAGACATCAAAACAATTAATTTATTCAGCTTTTGCCTTAAGCAGTCACTGGGGTGGAAGCAAGATATAGCTACATTTCCTTTCCAGTTGTGCTAGTACTTTCTGGTGATAAAATACACCCACTCTGATTGTAACAAGCAGAGTTACAGCTAAGGCAAAGCAGAGTTCAGTTTTGCTGAAAGACAGGATGCAGTGGGGTTGGTAAAACTGAGAGCTTTCCTGTGAGACGTTGAGCTACTCCACACTAAAAAAAGGTCTTCATTTAATTTTTACATTTTGAATGCAGATGGTCAAGAAGTGGAGCTGTAGCCAGGTGCTGCATCACTGCTATGGCACATCTGTGGATTTAGTTTCCTTGAGGAATTGTCTCTTACTCCTTTAAAAGAAGCTTGTTTTCTGTTTTGTTGTTTTCTTTGGAAAGGGAGTTATAAAAGGTGACAGCTTTTCATCATTAAAAAAATGGTTTTTATGTAGGGTTTAACTTCCTGTGAATTGTTTTCTTTGGGGGGAAAGCCTTCATCAGCTGCAACAAGACAAGAAAAACTGCATCTCCCTTTAAATTGGCAAGTGAAGTGGACAGCCAAGTCCACAAACTCAGGGAGAAGCTCTCTCAAAAGTGAAAAAAAGATGCAGAGTTTGTATTTTGCCAGGCACCTAAGAGTGCAAAGTGCACACACTGCAGAGGAGGGGAACTGCTGCTGCAACCTCCCCTGTGATGTTAGATTAGCAGCCCAATCCCTACCATTGCATTGCCCTTGTCTGCTGGAGGTGTGGAATAACCATCTGAGCAGAAGAGTGGAAATTAATAGGTGATAAATTTATTTTGACACAGGTGAGCTGTGGGATTCAGAAGGGGGAAATTGCAGGCATAATGTGTTCAGGAAATAGAAGCAGTCAAAACTCAGAAGCTGGAGAAGCATATTTAGATGTCAGCATTCTGACAAGTCTCAATAGCACATACTGTTGCTCAAAATGGAAATGGGCAAGTCTTTCCTTAACTATCTGGAGGTTTGTTGGACACATTGAGGGCAGGGCTGAGAGGTAACTAGATTTAATGGGTCTGTTTTAGCTTGGTAGTGCAGACAGCAGTAGCTGTACTGACAGTGAAACCCTGCAAACAGACACAATCTCTACAGGAAGAGCCCAACCAAGATAAACTCACGTCATCTTTTCATGCATGTGTTGCTGGGTGTCCTCAGGTATGAATTTTCTGCACTGGCCTTAGCAGATTAGTTCTATGAATGTGTGCTCTCTCTTAGTTAACTCAATTGAGTAGCCAAGACATTTAGAGGAGTATGTAGAATAGAATAGAATCAGGCAGCTTGGAAGAGACCTCCAAGATCATCCAGTCCAACCTAGCACCCAGCCCTATCCAATCAACTAGACCATGGCACTAAGTGCCTCATCCAGGCTTCTCTTAACACCTCCAGGGACAGTGACTCCACCACCTCCCTGGGCAGCCCATTCCAATGGCAAATCACTCTCTCTGGCAAGAACTTCCTGAATTGCAATTCCTGAATCCTGAATTGCAAGCCATTTCCAGAAGGATGTTTTACCTTTTTGCCATTAAGATGTACTACAGCTACATTCCATCAAAAGGCCATCACAGTTTTATCAGGGCACCTGTGAATTCCAGGCCAACCACTATGAAAAACATGCAGGTTCATTTGGAGAAAAGATTAACTATTCTAAGTGGTCCACTGGCAAAGTGATAACAGAAATGCCAATAATCTATCTATTAAAGATAGATCCATTTTTAAGGGGAAAAAAGTGATGCTTGGGGCCAGTGTTCTAAGGGAGAAAATTACTGATCTGTTTCTGGTTTGGGGTGGGGGGAGGTGTTTCTCTCCCTGCCACTCCTGCGTTCTCAGTTGCTGGCACTTCTCGTGGAGGAGACTGATATGACAGTTCTTGTTCAACTAGAGTTCTGCTCATGGCAATCCCTATAGGAAATACAGTTCTCTTTTTCCTAGTGTTGTAAATCCAAGTGTCTCAGGTTTGCAGAGGATCATGTTAGCATTAGAGGAGAGTAAGAACAGAGCAGCTGAAGTAAAATCTGTCTTGCATTCTGAAGCCTGACAAAATTCAGCGTGCGAGATGTTGATTGCATTACATAGCAAACTTGAGGAGCATAAGAGGTCCCACTAGGCCCTGAGTGTGAAAAGTATCCTGCATATTGGATGTCTCTGCTGACTGCAGAGGGGTTAAACTAAATAACTTTTGGAGGTCACTTTCAACCCAAACTGTTCTATGACTAACCTTGGCTGGACCTGAAATGAAACTCCTGCCGTCAGGAGACAGTTTTATAATGCCCAACGAAGAGAGCAGTGACTTAAGTGCCACCAGTAGGCTCTGCTGAATTCATCTGAGGCAAGTTTCTTTTTGGGTGGTTGCACTGTACCACTGTCAGGAGGGGACTGAAATGATTATGCCACCTTTTATAGAGCATTGTATCTCTGGAAAAAATCTGTTCAGCTGAGAAATATCCTGAAAGGGAAATGCAAGGACAGTGTCAAGGGTTTTGTTTAAGCAAGTGACATAATAGGTGGCATTCCCCTGAAGAGACATCTCCTTGTTTGTGCAGAGTCTAGTGTAAGATATCTTACAGATCAGTATGGCACAGTGTAAAAGCTTATTAATTGCTGTAGCATTGCCTACTTGCACACTATTGGCTTTGCTATTGCAGTGACACAGAAATTTCTCCCTCAGTTCTTTCAGTGCTTTCTATTCTGAAAGCCCAATGCATTTTCTCTCACCAGTGTGGCATCACTTGTGCATCAACACAGCACAGAGGTAGCATAAAGCACACCCCGACCTAAAAGTTGGTGTTTGGCATTCAGAGTGTGCTGATGCTAACAGCTGGAGGGCGGTGGGTTGTTGGGCAGGAACAACAGCCTGGAGGCATGGCTAAGGGGCAGTAATCCAAGGCTGCTGTCAGGCTTTGGCAGGACGGCGTGCAGGAAGCCTCAGTGCCTGCCTGCTCACTGCACAGTCTGTAACCTTCTGTCACTTTGTACAGTGGGATTGATGATACAGCTCACAGTATGTTTTGAAATAGGTGCCACCACCTAACTGCTCAGAGTTGGGGGAATTTGCCCACTAAAGAGCCAGAATACTGGTGGTGGTGACAGCTTACCTGCATTGCCTGGATGTTATTTGTCCTTTGTTTCTTCCTCATTTTTAATTCTCTCTATAGCAGTCCCTGCCTCACATCTCCCCAGGTTGTGGGAGTAGCTGATCATGGCCCGAAAGGGAAGCCAGTAACTGACTGGCTTGGCAGCTGATATTGAGTACTTTTAAGCCCTCTGATATTTGAAGTTGCTCTAGAAGCAGGTTTTGGTGGGATGTTGCCTGTGCCATGAAGAAAGCAGGCAGGCAACTATGAACTTACTTTGGGAATGGATTGGGTGATAAAGTGTGGCCATGCTGCAACATGGTGCAGGCTCCTCCTCTTACTGCAATTTCACCAGCAGTCTAGCAACAGCCAGAGGGAGCTCAGCAGGGCCTTCAGAGCTGCACTGGTGAGTCCTGTCTGGGCATTATACTGGTCTTAGTAGTGCCAGGTGTGGGAATGTCATCTTTCCACAATTGCTGTCCTGTCTGGTGCTCTGCAGATGTCTGAAGTAGGAGGAGATTTCTCTGTGTCAAAGTAGTCCTGGGAGCAGCATCAAAAATGGAGACAGGACCAAAAAGCTTTGTTAACCAGGGAAGATAAAACACCTGCAAGGCTGAAGTTTGGCCAGGGGAATTACACACAACCAAAACTGTACAAAGATGTTTTAGATGGTCTCCTAAGCAGAGGAGTTTCAAATTAGTTAAAGCAAGAATTTTGGCTGAAGGTCAGGAGAAGTACAGCCACCTGGCCTCTCCTGCATCAGTTTACATCGGGTACCACCTGGAGGTGCCTGGCTCAGCTCAGAACCTCGATGTGTCAGGCACAATGTGGGCATACAATGTAGAATCTGCATGCCTGGTGTGACGAGGGGAATCACCTGGGGCTTTCGAAGCACACCAGGCAGGTAAGAGAGCAGATGCTGTTTGGGAGGGGTCCTGCAGGAGAAGTGGGATAGGCAGGATGAGCTGTTGGACTGTACAAACTCTGCTTTCTGTGACTTGGGGTTAGAGTGTTTCTAGAGAGTTCTCTTTCTTTTAACCCTTTTAAAATGTCAGGAGACTGAAGGCTTTTGTTCTAGTCAGCAAAGCCTGACAAACTGCTGAGGATTCACACCTGTGAAATGGGGAGAAACTGGCACTAGAGAAGTTGTTCCTTTTTAGGTAGTGTCTGTTGCCCAGAGAGTCCTGAGGAAGGATTTCAGAGGTCCTGCTTTCCCACCACTGACCAGCCTTTGGCAGCTCTCCTCAAGCAACCCCTGTTACGTGTTTTGCTTGAAAGCATAAGTATATATATATAAAAACACATATACATTTAAAAATATCTCTGTTTATCTGCTGTTCTTCCTATATCAGTAAAGCTGCAGTGTTGGAATTAGCTATCTGGTAGAAGCATCTTCAGCTTGTCATCTGTTGGACTTTCCTGTAGCTTTATGGGAGGGAGTGTAAGTTGATTTTTAATTACTTTTTTAATTTCCAATATCTGGAAGACCAAATAAAGAGTCTAGACACTGAGATAAACCACTGTAATTATTGTAAGTAATATTGACTGAGAGGGAAAATGCTTACTGTTTTTCTCCCAGGATTTTGTTCTATTGCTGTGGAATGAAATTCTTCCATTTTTCTCTCTGAAACTAGCCAGAAGTTGCTGATAAATCTGGGGAGGTTTTTTTGTTTGATTGGTTGTTTGTTTGCTGTTTGTCTCACCCAACAATTCTTAGCGTTCAGGTTTAGACAGCCCTGCTGCCCAGCACCTGTTTTGCCCTTAAGTTTGGTGTGGAAGAAGCACAGCAAGTTTTGTCATTCTGACATACAGGGAAATCAAATATTATTTCTGAGTAAATGCTGGAATTCACAGCTGATGGAAAACCATCACAGCACCAGCAAAACCTTTGTTACAGCTTTGCTGTCAGCTGAGTTAAAGTAGATGTACTTTCTTAGCACAGTGGTAACACTAACCTTAGTCCTGCCGTCTCTGAAGTCAGTAGCTGACCTCCAGGAGGGAGGTGACACAGGTGGGCTGTGCCAACGGGTGACACTCTGACCTGCATGTTTCACACTGTACCTTATTTTCAGCACCTCTGTAGGACAGAATTTGAAGATGAAGTCATCAGAAGAGGGAAAACAGCATTGGCATTACGTCTCACAATCCCTTGTTACCAGCTGGTGGACTCATTCTTTGTCAAAGAGTTCGATTTTGACTTGAAAGAGCCTTCTGGCTCAGAGTGCATTTGCAGTAGCAGGAGTGTGGCAGGATACAGCCCTGAGCCATGAGGGGTTACTGCAGAGCTTGTCACATCTTGTGGCCTTGCAAATATTACTGAGGGCAGAAGCAAGAGTGATTTAGGGCAAGGAGGGGCAGATGGCTGCATACTTGCTCTAGCAGGTAGAATAGATGGCAAGAGGCAATTTCTTCTTCATAAAGGCATATTGCCACTGCCTCTTGGCTCAGGCAGGAGAAAAACTCATTTCACCATTAGGAGATGGCCAGAAGGCTGGAAAATGCAAAAGGACAGGAGAAAAGAAATGAGGTCAGGAGCTGGGAGTGAAAGGTTGATTGCTTGGGAGTCCTCTCCCCAGGCACAGACCGTGGGCAAGCAGAAATAAATTGTGTGCCTGAATAGAAAATAGGTGGGGTCTGACCTCGCTCACTGAGAAGTTTAACGAGGGTTCAAACAATGAAATCAGGGGAAGGCAGGGATCTTTGCCCTAATTTTAATCTTTGTTTATCTTTACAGAATCTTAGGAAAAAATGTTCTAAACATTTTCAACCAAAGAACAAGTAGAGAGGAGAGAGAACAGCCAACTGCTCTGCATCTCTGAACGCTGTTTTAACAAGAGGTCCCCAAGACGATGTGGATCTGCATCATCACGTGCTGTGAACTTCATGTCTTTGTTAGTGTTACTATCAAAAGCCACAAAGTCAATCTACCTGCCATCTCCTGGGAGATGAAGGGGACAGTGTGATTGTTGGAGCAGCTGTGGGTAGGTGCCCTTGCATTGTTTTAAGTTACTGATGTTGTTCTCTCGGGTATAGAAAGTGTCATTATTACATGGATGGGCAATGGCACTTGGGTTTTGGTTCACTGCTTTTGCTTGTCAAAACATTGGCAAGAGAAGTTTTTCTTTCCTTTTTTTAGCATGTGGAGGGTTCAAGTTGCAATGCTCAGAACTTGGACGTTTCCAAGATGGGATGGAGTCTTAGAGAAGGAACTAAATGGTGGTTCCCTGCCAGGTCTGAGCAGCTGCCCAGGGAAGATAAGAGATAGAGAAAGGGTTACAAAGAAAATTCAATGATTATTTTTTTTTCTGTTGACAGCTGGCTAATCTTTCTGAATTTGGAAGGTCATACTCACCAGGCATAGATGGAGTAATATTAGCAATGTGTGTCTGCCAGAATGCCTCACTGCTTTATGGCTATTAGGAAAAATACCACAGGAATTAATTTTTGTTAAAAATAGCTCAGTGTTGCGGGCACAAGGGGTGTGACTGTGGCTGCAGGAAAAAGTTTCTTAGTTCCTAAAGTGAGGGGGGGGAAAAGAGAAAAATACTGTTTGCTTAATATTTATCTCAAAGAGTAAATTGGCCTCTTGTGCCATTAAAAACAGTCTTTGGGTCCAGCAGGTCCTGAGGCAAAGAAACTTTATTATTGTTTGGGCAGGATCTGGCAAACACTGCCAGGTGCAGTGTTTCATGCCTAATGTGAATCTTCCTGGGAAATGGTGAGAGCTAAACCTCAAAGTATGCAGCTGGAGGTAAAGGCTTTGATGGTCTATTTTTCATCAAAAGCTTAAGGCCAGAGCAGCAACATAGAGCTGGGAGATGGACAGAGGGAAAAAAAGTTGGGGTCTGGGAACAAAGAGGAGGGCAAGAGAAAAAATGCAGTTGGGAAACTTGGGAGAGCTGTGTGAGGAAGAGGAAAAGGCAGGAGAGTAGAGAAAGAAGCCTTGTGCAGAGGCTGGGGAGCTGTAAGTCTACATGGAGTGCTGCAGTGAGTGCTTCCGGCTCCAAAGCACAGTAGCACTCACCATGGACCAGATCAGGAAATGCTCCTGTGCTAAATTCATGCTCTTTAGCCACTTGCTGCTTAACCAAAGATTTGGCCAGTGCCTCCTCTGCTGTTGTACCTGTGAGGATCCCAGTTGCTGGGGCTGCCCTCACATCCTGTGGTGGCTGGTGCAGGCTTGACAAGCTGGGTAAATTCAGGTGGTTGTTCTTTGGGGACTGTCCAACCATGAGGGCTCAGAAACAAATGAGGTCTTTTCCAGTTTTGTTTGATAGAGATTTGGGTTGCATCTGCTCATACCAGAGGCTCAATCCAGCCCTAACCGAAGCCAGGGGCAGTAGTGGCAGGAGTTAGAACCCTGTTGTGGTAAAGTGTGTGGGTACCGTGGTGCCCATGGCTGACTGCTGTCATGCCTTGCAGAGACACCTAAGCGAGCCAGTACATGTGCGTGGGGCAGGACACCTGTGTCAACACAGGCTGTGCTTGTGCTGGCTTATTCCACTGGAGAGCTCAGCTCCCACTGGAGGAAAATGGCACAACTGAGGCCCATCCAGAATGTTATTGGCTTGGCACTGGATGCCCGGTGCAGGAGTGACATTAGCTGCAGGTGCTGCCGCTGAGCAGTGGGCGTTGCCTTTGCACACTGCGCAGGGAGCAGAGCCCACAGCTGGGGCTAACCGTGAGCGGCACCACCTCTCCATCAGCCCAGAGGCCCGTAGCGACTGAACCAAAGGGAGCAGGTCAAGGGTTTGCACTTTGCAGGTAAGTGCCACTATTTCAATACGGTGCTTATGAAATTGCTCGCAGGTCTGTGGAAGAGCTTTTGACAGGTGCGTGTCATGGTGGGCAGGCCTGGAAGCTCTGTAGCAAATCTGCAATGTGCCGAAATGGGAGGCTGCAGGAGCTCTCCCTTTGTCTTGCCCTGACTGCCCTGACGCTGCCCTGCTTTCATGCAAATGCGCTTCGTGAAAGCCTTTGAATGTTGATAGCTGTAGTTCAAGAAGCCACTTTGGAGACTGGCAGAGTGTCTCCTCGTGGGAGATGGGAATGGCATCTTGTAGGAGGAGGAAAAAAAAAAGTAGCACAAAGCAGAATACGGAGAAGAAAGGAGAGATGCTTTTTAGTTCTTTGATTTGGGCACAAGATGTCTGTGTGTTCTCAGGTACAGGAGAAGCAGGATTTTAAGCACCAGTTCTTAGTTGAGCTTAGAACTGCCATTTACTACATATGCTTCAAAGTGCTGCCTGGGCGTTGGTTACTGCAGCACGTGAGGCTCTTCAGCAGTGAGTTTGCTGACTGCTTGGCAAGGGACAGGGGAACTGCCTGTTAAAAATTGACTAGCAACTGAGATAAATCACAAATAAACAGCTCAGGAGCATGGTGATTTTATCAGGATCTGATCTGTTGTCTGTCTCATGGCTGCCCAAGTTTCTTTGTAACTTTCTTTGTTTTCTCTGCTTTCTACACAGCAGCCTTCCAGGTGCCCTGTTCAGAAGTCAGTTGTCTTTCTCTGAGCAGCTGAGGGCATTAATTTTAATCAGGAGCAAGGTGGTTTGTATGGTATTAATGAAGCACCTGCTCTTGTGCCACAGAAGCCAGTGGCAGCTGGGTCCAAAACAGCTTCAGCCTGCCCTGCTTGACTGTGGCAGTGACAAAAGGGCTGAGCTGGAGATCTGGGTTTCTGGACGTTATAGACAAATTAAACTGGTTTATAAGCTGTCTCCATGCAGTAATGCTGGGTGATGGAGGCTTTTAACTGTGCTGCTGCTTTTAACTGTCTGCTATTGCAGGTTAGGCTGGTTGGCCTGTCTTTGTGTATCAAGAGGACAGTGTGTAGCAGTAGGGTTTGCAGTAAGCTTAAGTAAATAGAGTTTACCTGCCACAGGATGCACCTTCCCTATCTTCTCCTATCCGCTGTGTGGGCGAGTTCACTCACCTTGCTTACAGCAGTATGAATAGGGGTGTGGAGAGTTGCACCCCAGAGAAAATTCCTACTCTTGAACATGTTTGAGGGACTCCTGGCCAGACTCACTCCTCTGCTGAAAGGCTGATGGGCAATGCTTGAGTCCGCTGGAGCAGACTGTGCCTGTTCTGTGGCAGCTCTGTACAGTTCCCTTATGGGTGCAAGTTGCTTGTTTTCCCCAGAATGTGGTCATCAAAGGATAGAGCTCCTTGGTGCAGTCTGTGCAGACGTCCTAAGGGAGCTGTTGCCCTATCACTGAGACGTGAAGCAGGGGTTATCCATACTCAGTGTTGGTTTGCAGCCATCATTCCAAGGATGGTTTTTGTAGTGAGGCTTGAAAATCCCTCTCCTGTATTATTTTGTGTACCTTGTAGTCACTGCTGGCAGCCTAGTGTGGTTTGGCAGCCTGGTGTGGTGTGGAGATGCTGCAGTGCCAGGCTGTCCCAGGCAGGCTGGCTGTTGCATCAGTCTAATGTTGAGGCGGAACATTTCAGGGCCAGGAATGGGTCCCGTTGTTTTGCAGTCCCATACTGGTAAGTGCAGCTGCTGGAATTCCTGCACTCCCTGTTTGTGCTTCCTGTAGTTTCACCCAGTTCCCTCTTGAGGAGTCCTACTTCAGATCTGTTTGCAGTGTAGTGAGGATATACTTGCTGAGCAGTTTCTGTCCTCATGCTAGGAGCTTTGCTGCCTTAGGCAGGGTGTTTAGGTCAGAACTGTGAGTGCAGAGGGTGCTACTGAAGGGATCTCCTCTGCTGAAGGTCCCTCATTAGAAAGGAAGCAGACTTGCATGTCAAGAAAGGAAAATCTCCCCTTTACTTTCATCAGGGAACATATAAGTTTAAATTTGCTCACTGTCTTTAGTAGCACAGCTCATACCTCTGACAAGACTTGAGAGAGGATTGAAGAGTTGCACGCCTTATGGAACACACAGTCCCAGGCAGCCTGGAGTTTAGTCACCATTTGTGTGTTTGCCATGATGCCAGACACACTCTGTGGACTAGGTGGTATTCTGGGAGAGGATGGCTGGATGGAAGATGAGGAACAGTGTTACAAAGAGCCTGAGTGAGAGGCCTGTGGACTGGAGCTCTGTGGCTGAGCCATGCTTGAACTCTTACAGTTTTTGTTTAGCTCTCTAGCTGCCTGTGTAAGCTGATCAGAGGCTCTATGGTGGTTAAGGCATCCTTGGAGGTTCTCTGCCTATTTTTCACATTAATGAAATACTCTTTTCAAGCCCAGTCACATATCTTTATTTGGCAAATTACTCCAATTGAAGCTGGCAGAGTAGCTCACAGTGAGTTTCCCAGCCAGCGTGCCAGGCCGCTTGCTAATACACCGCTGAGCTGCCAGAGTGCCAAGGGCTCCTAGCACCCCATAAAACTGCCTGGTGGACCTTAGAGGTAATTAAAGATCGCTCAGATTTAGCAGTCAGGCCTCGGTAAGGGAGTGCAGCCAATTCAAATAACGTTTTATAAGCAGTATAAAAGCAGTGGCATATGACAGGAGGGTGACTCAGTTGCTCATGGGTTAGTGGCACCTCTACCCATGCAGCAGAAGTGCCTGGTTCCTGTGTACGTTGGTGTACTCTCTGAAGTCGTGAGCCTTAATATTAGTGAGCAGTTTCAGTGTCTTGGAGCCCTGTTTGTACACTCCAAGTACAATGACTAAAGGGATCCCCTAAGCTACTAACAATAATTCTGTGTATTTGATATGCAGAGAGAACACTAAATGGAACCTTTTGAAATCCCTATGGGGTCACAACTTCTCCTCTCTTCCAACCGGTCCAAGAAACGGGTGAAGTGACAGCATTTCCTGAGCTAACTTAGAACTTGGGAGGAATGAAAGTCAAAGTTCCTTTCTGAATCCTACTAATCAAATGTTTGCCTTAGACAAGCTTCCAGTTATTTTCCTCATTTAGAAGCATAGCTGACACTGGTGCTTTTTTGGGGTTGATTCTCTACTTGCATCAGGCTAAAAGTCAAGATGGTCTTTGAGAACTCTGGTGTTGCCATCACCAGCTGAGATGGCACACATTGCACGAGCTCCCAGATGAGGAGCTCTTGTTCTTGTGCTAAATCCAGACTCGGGGATGTGAGAGTGTGTTTCACTGTGCCACTCAGTATTTGTATATAGGTGGGACAGTGTGGGGAAAGGGGAGAAGGTTTGCTTGCACTTGTCATCCTGAAATGCCTGTCTTGAGATCCAACAAGTAACTTCCAGCATTTGCTGGAGTGAAATCACACACAAGAATTTTTTATGCTTTTTAGTCATCCAGGTTTTTCTTCTTTATTTAGAATTGGAATGTTGCCTTTGATCTATTGCTCATCACATATCAGGGTATACTTTCAGCTTTCTGTCTTCTTTCTGTGATCACTTGTGCTATACATGTATTCTTGTGCTCAGCTGTGAATAAATCAATGGTAAAAGCATATTTGAATTGGCAGGGGTTCTTTTTCTCTTTCTTTGGCAGAAGCACTATGGAGCAGCTGTGAGGCAACTCGAGATGCAGAAGCTGAAGAAATGTGTTTTAGCAGTGGACTGTGGCAGCTTTTCCTGCAGCGGTTACCACGAGGCTGCACGTTCTGCTGCTTCTGTGGATGATGCTTTGTTGTAAGGGCAAGATGGACGAGACACCGTATGAGGGTCACAGCAGCAGAGGAAGCAAGGGCAACTCTTCCTTCTCCCTCCACACTGGACTGCTGCGTGGGCCAAGAGCACCTCAGAGGTACAGCTGAGAAACACCGCGGTCTGTCTCCCTGTTGATTTCGCTAGCTTGCAGGACCTGAGGGTTGTAGCCATGTGTACAAGGAGGGGTGATCTTGTCCAAGGACACTAGCCACAACTCTTGCTAGGGACCAGACACTGATGCCAGAGGTGGTGGATCCAGGCATCTTTGGGATTGTATTCAGATGGATTTTTGCAGGACTGTCCTGTCCCACAGCTGCACAACTTCTCTGCCCACCCTGTGCCCACTCCTTTTGCTTCAGTGCCCTGGCTGCCCCAGCTCTGGCCTTCTACATGATTGTGCAGTGTACTTTTTTTGCAAAGCAGCTGTCTGGGTTCTAATTTAAATTCCCAGAGACTCTAAAAAATTTGATAGAACCAATGGCAATCTCCCCTTCCCTCTCCCCCTCTCCTTCCCCAAAGAAAGGAATTAGAAGTAGAGAGGAAAGGTAAGCACACCCAAATAAATCAATCTCACTCGATTTGGAGGTTAAAAAGAAAAGTTTAACAATAAAACAATAACTTAAAAGGGTATCAAAGGTAGGGAGGTTACAGAGGTGTAGGGAAGGAAGAATAGCAAATACAAAAGGTATAAATACAACCTGAGTTTGTGATGGTGGTGGTAATGTGGTAAACAGCTGTGTGGAGAGGTGCAGGGGTGCAGAGAGAGCTGCAGTGTGGTCCAGAGAGAGAGAGGAACAGGAAGTCCCCCTGCTTTTATGGGACAGGAAGGGGGGAGTGGGCTAACCATCACCTGGTGGTGTCCAGACCCACCCCTGGGGAGGGGTCAAGACCACCTGAGGCCAAGTGTGGAGTTCAGAGACACTCCTCCTGGAGTGTTAACCGTATACAGCAGCCATCCTGAGAACAGGTCACTTGTGCAAACTGTGTGTGTTTGTGTCAGGGATTGGCAGAAGAAAACAATCTGCCCATGTACTATGGAATGAGGTTAAATATTGATAAGAGTAAAGAATTGGTTGATTCGTAACAGCTCTTGGGAAGCAACCTGAGAAACGATGATGTGGAGTGCCTGGTCCATAGAGCAGGGAATTAATTCTGCCTTTATACAGAAAATTCAGGTCCACTTCACTTGTTTGATGTATTGTTAAGAAAACGAGGGATAGGTCTAGACCTTTGACACATATCAAGCATGCATAAGTATGAAATCTCATCTGGTTCTCTGGAGTTGGTTAAATTAGAGATCATCTCTTAGGACAAAGGAATGGATAGCCCAGTGAGCACTTGTCAGGTAATTGGATCAGCTGCCCTGGTTTCTAATGTTACCCAGGCTCTGTTAACCTTGAGTGAGAAATAAAAAATAAGCTATTTGTTTTCCAAACAGTAGGCTACCTCAGCCCAAAGTCACCAGCAAGAACAGTGCCTAAAGGACAGTTTCATTCAAAGCAAAGGAGCAGAGTTTGTGCTTGGAAGAGGTCAGACAACTGTGCAAGGTAAATTCTTGCTAGAATGTGATTTATTTTGGACTTTGAATCCTGAAAACCTACACAGAGCTGGTGACTGAAGCTACAGTGCTTCATTCTGTACTGGTCAGTGTTGTCTTTGTGGTTCATAGAATCATAGAATGGTTTAGGTNTGAAGGCCTTCCCTTCCTGAGGAGGGCATCTTTCTCTCAAGCAAATAAAGCATTACAGCTGTTCAGAATGTGGTTATGATGCAGTAGGTGTGCTTTGTGAGGAGGTTTCTGTGTTCTTTCAGACCATGACTGGAAGCTCTAAAGTGTCTCTTTTTTCCTAACTTGCAGGTTTACACCAGTGCATTGCTCACCTCCATTTCTTCTTTTTGTTTTTATTGGTGTGGAAAATCCAAAGTCATAAAACCTTGCGTGACACCAGGACATCAGGATACAAGAGCTGGTAAGAATGTTTGAACTACCAGATACCCTATGATCATTTGCTGTTTGAGATACAGCTCTGTATAAGTAAAAAATGCATAGGATTGAACTGGGCCTCATTTAAAACTGTAGAGCCAGATCAAGTTTATCTTGTGTATCTCTACATGCAGAGTGAGGAGGTTTCAAGGTGACTGTCATGTCGTAAACCTTGAGCCAAAGTCTCTGATTTTTGCAATCTTTTTTGACAGTTGCTGTGCCTCACTTGCAGAAGGAACAACCTGTAATGGGGTGTCTGTAGAGACACGTGGAATTTGGGTTGGAGGCAGGTGCTGCTGTTGAGACTTCCTTCCAGGAGAATAGAATAGGGTGGTGGAGGCTCTTGGCAAAAGTACTCTTCTGCTCAGGCTTGCCTTCTGTAATCTGATTCTTGCTAGGGTAGCTATTGTAAGCTCCAACTACATTAAAGCCAATGTTTTGACCTCTAAGCCTGAGGTAATTTACTGAAAGAAACCTAGGGAGGCTTTTCTCCAGAACAAGGAGCACACACTAGTGGCTTAACCACATGGCTCTGATGAGAGGTGACATGGAAACAGAACCTTGTTTCCATCTCTCCCACTGTACATTCTTTCACGTCAGCAAATGTGGTAAGCACACACTGCCACTGGTCCCAGTACCTGTCATAGGATCATAGAATCAACCAGGTTGGAAGAGCCTTCCAAGATCATCCAGTCCAACCTAGCACCCAGCCCTAGCCAGTCATCTAGACCATGGCACTAAGTGCCCCATCCAGTCTTCTCTTGAACACCTCCAGGGACGGTGACTCCACCACGTCCCTGGGCAGCCCATTCCAATGCCAATCACTCTCCCTGGCAACAGCTTCCTCCTAACATCCAGCCTATACTTCCCTCGGCACAACTTGAGACTGTGTCCCCTTGTTCTGTTGCTGGTTGCCTGGCAGAAGAGACCAACCCCCACTTGGCTCCAGCCTCCCTTCAAGTAGTTGTAGACAGCAATGAGGTCCCCCCTGAGCCTCCTCTTCTCCAGGCTAAACAACCCCAGCTCCCTCAGCCTCTCCCCACAGGGTTTGTGTTCCAGGCCTTTCACCAGCGTTCCAGCACCTCAACATGTTCCAGCACCTCAATGTCTCTCTTGAGGTACACGTTCCAGCACCTCAACATCTCTCTTGAGGGACCCAGAACTGGACACACTGTCACTCATTTATGCAGAATCTTCATTTGCAGTCTTTTTTTTGGGGGGAAAGTTTAACTGGTCTTTTTAACACACATGCTTAGAAGGTGGCAAGAGGTTACACGGTACACTTGGTAAATGTTCTCATGTTCAGTTAATTACTGCAATTTCTTGAGCTTGCTTAAGTGTTTAAGCAGGACTCTCTTATGGCACAGGTACTTGTTTATTGAACCCTCAGCAGGAAGGGCAGTTGTAACCTACTTCCTAAGAAGCTCTCAGGCTATATTATTCTCTTTCCAGGCTTATGTGAAGATGGCAGCATCGGTTCTGTCCTGGCTGAGGTGTGTGCCTGCACGGAGCAGTCTCAAAGAGTAGGCACAAGAAAAGTTGGAGAAGGATCATCGCAACCCAACCACCCACTGACCTCACCTCGTCTCTTCAGAAACACCAGGAGGTGGTGACACATGCAGCAGCACAGCCAGCTGCAGAGGTGAGTGATCTACAGCCACAGCAGCCCCCTTGAGAGCCAGACTCACAAAGACTGCGCTCCCCATCAGCTGAGATTGCAGCTGTTACAAAGTGCGGTGTTACGTGTGTGTTTGTAACAATGGAATGCATTCATGAAACAGAGACCCCACATCCTCCTCGTGTCACTGCAGCACTTGCTCTTTACCTTCTGCATTCATTCAAATTCAGAATTATAAGGGCCACTTGGAAAGGGACAAAAAACTCTTTTGGTCTTGCACAGACAGAGGACAAGTTTCTGTTTTTACCAGGGAGTCTCAAGCTCAGAAAGCTGTAGCAGTATGTGGTAAAGAGCATCTTCAGCTGCAGAGGAACCAGGCCAAAATGTCTTGTTCTCATTAGATGCCAAAGAAGGTAACAGTTTGTGCAGGTTAGTAGCTTGTGGAACTATGGCAGCTGCTGCTTCCTGCAACATGGGCACTTCATAATGCAGTAGCTCTGAAATTATCTGTGAGATTGTTCTTAAAAGCTGGGTTAAAAACTGTCATTCTTCCTTTTGAGGAGGAAGGTAGCTGTCACCTTTTGATTCATTTTGCTGCAATAAAAATGATTTGGTTTTGAACCAGAAATGAAAACAAGATTTCCAGTTAGTAGCAAGTAACAGCCTCCTTTACTGATTACTTTAAAATACAGACAAAGTATTTCAGCTATTCACAAACATTATTGACACATTGAAAGTAATGTAAGAGAGAAGAAAAATCATGGTCATAGTTGAAGCAAGACAGTTAGAAGAAGTTAACAAGTACGCCCTTTTTTCCTTTCCAAACTGTTTGAGGATACATTTTTCCAGGACTCACTCTATTTGCTCAGGTAAACCTCTGCTGTGCACACTCTGCTTTATCCTAGGGGAAGGCTGGAGAAATATTTTCAGAAGAATACTTTGTCAGAAAGAGAGTTGGAATATTGGCCTCTAATGGTCTTCCAATTTTGTCTCTGTGGACTTCGTGCAAGGCATAACAAGAATTTTTCTGGTAATGATATTTTATAACAGGATCTGAAGCTGATACTTATTTCACATGGCAGTGTAGTATTTAAAAGCTCTGAGACTTATTTTTTCTCTATGTATACATTTTGCAAGCTTTAAGGCTGTGCCACTAACAATATTTTCTCAAATTTTGGTCATTTTCTCCAATGTTCCAATTCCTTTGTCAGATTCAGAACTGTTAGCAGCAGTGATGATGATAATTCCTCATTTCCAAAACATCCCAAACCAAAGAGGAGCGCCCTGGGAAGCTGCACACTACGCACATGATCTGTAAGTCAAAAATTCATCCATATGATAAATATTTAGTTCCTGCCAGAGCTAAAAGTTGTCCTAGTCCTACCTAATGAAATGTTTATTATCTACAGAAGGGTTGGATGGGATATGGACATTTGACGAAGATCGCTGAAGGCGTTTCAGGGTCTGACCTGTTCTGTGTGCTTCTGTACAGGCTTGTCTGTACCACCTGTGGGAAGAGAGCCCTCCTGGAGCGGCAGCAGGCTCAGTTCTACAAGATGCAAGTTATCTTCTCCGGTCTTCCAACTGAACCAGGAGCTTCTTGCAGGACAGAGAGCCCTTTAGGGCTTGCTCCTGAACTAAAGGCAAATTTGTACAGCATCGCCAGATGCCAGTTCACATCAGGTAAGGGTTTGGTCTTTTGCCTTCAGCAACTTACAACGTGAAAAACTGCAGCAGCATTTTTCTGTGAGCACCATTAAATGACTTCAGTAACGCATCTATAGCACGACCAGCGGGACGGCAGCACACACTCAACTCCTGTCCCAGAGTGAGGAAGCACAGCTACCAATTACCTTGCAACTTGAACCTGTAAAGAGTAAAGCCATAAATATGTACAAATCAGAGCTGTAGTGCAGGCTGCAGGGCCTGCTCTGTGGGACTGCTTTTGGATGCAACACCACAATAAATGCTATTTAATATGAAACAAACCTTCCTTCACAGGGTGGGAAAAGCCCTGTCCAGGCTTCCTCTCATCTGAGGTGACTCGGAAGCTGCATTAATCCCACTGTTTATCAGATACTATGGGAAGATAATGACTACCACTTAACACTGGAACCTGCAGCTGGAGCTTCCTTTTGCCACCATTTGTCGTTCTCCCTTGCACTCACCAGGCTTAACAGAAGATGAAGTTATTACATAAAAAATACCATTTAGGGATAAGGATTAATAGAAACAACAATGGTAGGATTGGAGTTCCTGAATCCTGGGAAGTGCTCTCCATGGTTTTAGTAGTTTCAGTCAGATGAGTTTTGGTGAGATTGCAGTCAGCAGGCCACTCAGTTGTCACTCTGACTTCTTCCTTCTTTTGTGCAGTTGTTTCAAAGCTTGGTAGGATTAGCATGAGAAGGGCTAGTGGAGATGACTCTGCTGGTCCACTGTCTTTGCTAATGCTCTTCAGAGCAGCGTCCTCTCCTCAAGATCACGTCATCTAGTCCAATGTCCCCACTTCTTCCTTTCCCTTTCTCTCCTTTGAAAATAACCTGGGAAGAGAAACAGAACAATTTGAGTGCAAAACTGAAGGCACTTGAAAAAAGCTTCTGGTGAGCGAGTTCTCAACAGTAAGAAAGCAAGAGCACGCAGACTTAGGACTGGTTTTTTTCTGTTTTGTGATGCTCTCCCTTCCTCACTTTGGCAGGAGTTTGCAAAGAATCAACAGTTCAGGACAGAGTTGGTCCAGCTGCACCATCTGCTGAGAGGAGATTCTCCTAAGAGGATCTTGGGCACTTTGTACGTATCAATTCTGCACTGCCTTCACTATCCCTCATGGCAAACACATCAAGTGCTCTGTATGCTGAAAAGTGTTGTCTATCAGAGGAGCTTATCCGTGCCGAGGCACCTTGCAGCCATCTTAGTTATGGGAACTAGAACCACCCATCTTTTGCCTTACAAATTGTGGCTGCTGCAGATTCATGGTTATGGACACGTGGTGGAGGTTTGGGCATGCAGATCATCACAGTCCAGATCTTGTCTCAGTAGGAGAAATTCAACAAATACAAAGCTCAGCTAGAAGGACTGGAACAAAAATCAGCAATGATATACAGAATGTTTAGGGAACACTTCCCAGACAGCAGTGTTGCTCCCTTGTGCTACTGCTGTGTACTGTTTACTGCAGCTGCTGCTTTTGACTTAAAACCATTTTTATTTGAAGCGTACAGCAATAATTTCTAAGAGTCTCCTGTTATCAATAAGCTGGAAAGATTCATAGCTTAGAATTTAGATGTGTAGTTAAAAATCATTTGGAAGCTTCCTGAAAACACACTTTTTATGGAAAAGTAGGAATGGAGGAGGTCAGAGAAACTAGTTTATGCTGAAAATACTGTTTTGGGGGAAAATGACAGGGTTTGGGTGTACTTCAGAACTGATTTACAAAGAGCTCATTCATTAGAAAGTCTAAAGGAGGAATCTGGTCTCCATTCATGTTCTCCCCAGGTTTCCAGTAGTGCCCCCTAAAATCACTACTGTTTAGTTGCTTTTGCTTTTTGTTTGCTTCCAGCCTCCCTCCTGATCTCTCTGTGGCAGAGGCCTTGCCTGCTTTCCTAGAATTTTCTCTTTCCCTCGTCCCTGGAATAAATGTTACACTGGCTCAGGTCAGCAGCCCAAGTTCCACATGCTAGCTGGAAAAGGATCCTAACCCCGACTGAGATTCTAACCTCAACAACCTTAGCTGTGCCCTGAGGCAGCTCTGGTCCAGGGACCAGGAATTGGTTATGCCTGCAAGCCACACTGAGAGCTCCTGCTGAGGAAGGCAAGATTGGCGGGGCCAATCTATTGTTTGGGGGGGTCTCTAGAACTCATTTTCTCTTCTGCCAGATATAAATGAGTGCCACACAGTAATAAACTGCTTTATCAGGTGAGACAGACCTCAGGATTGCCCAAAGTGTTACCCTTTTCTGCTAAGTTTAAGAATGTGACAAATGCATTACTCACCTCTTCTGAGCTTCCACAGTCTGTCTGATGTCATTTACAGCTAACAGAAGGTCACCTGTCTGCTACTGTTGCTGAGAGAAGGCTTTCAGAAAATTATCTGTAGTAATTACAGCCTTAGGATTGACTTCAGAATTCTATACTGCATGTGTGTTGTAGCCTGCTTACACCATCAACATAACATAATGATGTGTGACCTTTTCAGACCACCTGGTATTTGTCAAACAGGCCCTGAAGCACTCAGGCTTCAGATCTAAAAGAGAAACTACCTTCAAAGCTAGGCAGAAGCAGAGTTAAAATGCTGAACTTCGGAGAAAATCTTCTCCACGGCACTTCAGACAGCTGCTTTTGTTTGCACTAGACTAGTTTGTGTAATTGGCATAGCAGAATCTGCAACAAGTACGCTTAAAAGCACAAAACAATGCAAGACAGAATCACAGAATATAGCTGGTTGGAAGAGACCTCATTCCAACCTCCCTTCAGGTAGCTGTAGGGAGTGATGAGGTCTCCCCTGAGTCTCCTCTTCTCCAGACTGAACCACCTCAGCTCCCCACATGTAACCTGCCTGCATTCTCAAAAATTACCTCTTTCCATTTGTGGTGGTTTGGGTGTTCCCTGCGCCCCCCCNAAGGAAGAATGGAGGTTCGGCCAGGGGGGTTAAAAAAGGAAGGTGAATCAGCCAAAGGAAATGGAGGGTGAGGTTAGAGAGAGAGAGATGCAGTTCAGCCAGCAGCCCCGAGCTCCCCAGCAGGCGAAGTGCCGAGATGACTTTATCTATGCTTTGACTTATAGGCTCGCTGAGATGTATAAAAATATGAGTGAAGTAGCCATCACCATTGTTTTCCTTTCACAGCCTATGATCTAGTCCAAAACATTCTAGCTAGCTTCACACTAGCACACCTAGTGTGCTATCTCTGCCTTTGTTATTCATCTACAGGGGATAATTCTTCCTATTTCACAGCACCGTATTACTTAAATGCATTATTCATGAGGAATCTCGACACAGGCTTTTGGAACATCCACATACCCTAGGCCCTTGTCCAGTAGCTTGCTCTTCCCTACATGGTGATTCCCTTAGAACACACTGTGAGAGGTAGCTTGGTACAGGCCTTGCTGCCGTTTCCTAGCCATCTGTGGCCAGAGATGAGACTTATTTTGCATAAAACTAACTTGAAGAAACCACACAATGGCAGTGTTATCCTTGATGTGATTCCTCTGGCAGGGATCATAGTAGTGAAACACTGAAATGGGCCCCAAAAGACAAACAGTCCTACACCACCTAGTGCAGAAAAGCCAAAGGGCAGCAGATGCATGGGTACTTACACTCTTGATGCCTAGTCCTTGTAAAGTTAGGTGTGTCTGTCTCCAGCCATGGCCACCATTTCTTCCCCAGACAGCTGGTCCGTGAGCACCATTTTTCCTGACAAAGACTTGGAGGGCACCAGAATGCAGCCCAGGCACCTTATGCCTAAAGGACAGGCACAAGTCACCAGCCTGAGCCATGTGCCCCAAGGGCAGGATGAGATGTGCTGCTCTGCCGCCGCTGTGTTTGGGGTCAGAGATGGTAAGATACTGTCCCCCTGCAAAAGAAAAAGCAGAGAGTTGGGGCTTTTGAGAAATGTATTGTACTGCAGGAACAAATGCATGAGTCAAGGAAACATACCCAAGTACAAAACAGCTCCACGAGGGCCAAGGAGTCTTAAGTAAGATCAAACTTTTAAACCTTTTTTTAATTGAAAAGTTCCAGTTCAGTGAACTTAGGGTAAAGGAGGTACTTAGGCCCCTTAGTTGAAAGTGATAACGTAGAAATATCGGGAGGTTGTAATTAATATTGTTAACATACAAAGTTGTTACTTGAAAAGTGTATTTCTGTTCTGTAATGATTTCAGTTGTCACCCTGCTGCTACTCAAGCGGAGCTTTCTTTTTGAAAGCCACTATGCATTTCCTCTAAAGCTGTCACTGAACAGGAAAGCCAACCTCATGTCCAGGTCACTGTTTCCACAGAGGTTTGCAAGTTCTTCAGTCTCAGATTTAACAAGGCAAGGTATTACCCTGCTGCCTGGGGCCCCGGATCTGCATTTAGGCATGAGGTGAGACCTCTTTGTCCAAGAATCTGTACAAGTTTTGTCTGTCTGGGTTTGTTTTGTTGTTATTTCCTTTTTACTTTGTTTCTGCATCAAGGTCCCTGAGTGCTACAATGAGCACAGCAGAGTTCAGCTAACTGCACCTGTTTGTTGTGGATACAATTGTATCACTACACTGACCCGACTCATTAACTGCCTGTATTTCAGACAGTTACAGTGACCGAGTCCAATCAATAGGAAACAGCTTGAGGTAAGCACAAGGCCAGCCTAGCTGTAGGCAAGCCCCTGCAGGAACAGCTCCCCTCACACCAGCACTTTCTGTACGCACAATGAGCTTATAAGGCTTCAGCACAGCACCTTTCCAAATGCAGATTCTGATAAACCAACAAATAGCAAACTGAAAGGTGAAAGCAAACACTCAGGAACAAGCTGTGAAAATAAATCCTTGCCACAAGGTATTCCAGACAGGAGAGAGTGGGTGGGTGACTTCAAGGGACTAGTTTTAACAGGTTATGTCAACAGCAGCAGAACATGCGCAGGAAACAAAAAGGTGAGGTTGTCCCTGACTGGGAAGCACCACAGTGGAAAAAAAAGAGTTTAAAAAAATGAAAGCCAGAAATAGAACATAATTATGGAAATGTATTAGCAGCAGGCTTTGAGTACAGAGAGGGAACAGGCTTTGAGTGACTCTTGGAAACAGTGGTGCTAAATCTCCTGTTTTAAAAAGATGTTTGAATTGGGTGGGCATTTTTGAAGCAGGAGACAGCTGCCTGTTTACTCGTCTGCAGGAGGAAGGGGCTGTGCTCTCTGCGCCATTCGTGAGGCTTCTGAAGTGTCTTAAGGAGCATATGAAACACTAGAGCTTGCCTGTGGGTGGAGAGGGGGCCTGCCCAGTAAAGTGAGGACAGCACTTCCCTTTAGCCAGCTAAAGAGCCTGAAAAAGCTGCCAGGTCGCCTGCTGCGGTGGCAAATGACTCTCTCATCGCTGGCAGTCTAAGGACAGACATCTGTGGTGAGGTGGTGTGTAAGGAAAACGGCTCTCAGTGCTCTCAACCTCCCTTAGATTAACCCAGGGCATTTAACTGCCTGAGAGCAGGTTTGCTTCCCAAGTCTGCCATCCCCTCACATAATGTGAGCATTGTGCACTTCAAAGGCTGTTCTCCTGGGGATGAAGTAATCCCATCATTACGGGCAGCCAGAGATGTGTGTCTAATCCCTGGGTCTGGGGGCAAGCAGTGCTGGGGGCAGGGTAGGCAGGCAAGGACAGCCAGCCTCTCAGTGCCACACAGCAAAATCAGCAGGGGCCAAAATACAACTTCCAGCAGTGCACATGTGCTGGGACTACACTGGCAGAGGTGTGTGGTGGGAGGGGCTGCTGCTTTGGTTGACCACCAGCACTGGCACCAGTCTTCTGTCCTGCCAGTGGCTAATGCACACTCCCCTGTAATGTGCATGGCAAGGCCACTTTTTACTCTCCCAAACACAGCTATTTTCAGAAGTCTCTGTATCTCACAATGGTTTGGGGTGGAAGGGACCTGAAAGTTCCAACTCTGCTGACATGGGACAGGGACACCTTCCACTAGACCAGATTGCTCAAAGCCCCATCCAACTTAGCCTTGAAAACTTCCACAGAAGTGGCATCCACAACTTCTGAGTGACCTGCACCAGTACCTCACTACCCTCACAGTGCAGAACTTCTTCACATCTAACCCAAATCTATCCTCTTTCAGTTTAAAGCCATTACCCCTGTCCTATCTCTACATGCCTTTCTAAGAAGTCCCTCTCCAGCTTTCTTGTTGGCCCCCTTTAGGTACTGGAGCATCTAACTTGTCTTCCCTTGAGTTACATAACCATTTTCCTACAGGGAGGTTGCTGTGACTTGGACTAGAATTCAGCAAGATCAAGAGGTGAAAGCAGAACAAAGACTACTTCCAGCACTTTTGACTGTTTTGCATATAATATGAAAATAATTACATTTGTGTGGTGGTTTGAAAAATAACCTCTTTTACCATAAATAAAAGCTCTTCTCTACTGCACATTTTTGTTTCTTTTAAGACACATAGTCTTTTCCTGAGTCCATTTACTACTCCTTCAGACACATTTCTATTGTAATGATACCCCCTACCATCAAAGTGCAAATTCTCAATTGCTCTTTCACATCAGGAAGTCTCAGGTTTTGTTTTTACACAAAGAAGAGATGTGGGTGTGAAATCATATAATCATAGAATGGTTTAGGTTGGAAGGGACCTCAAGGATCATCCAGCTCCAACCCCCTGCCATAGGCAGGGACACCTCCCACTAGAGCAGCTTGCTCAAGGCCTCATCCAGCCTGGCCTTAAACACCTCCAGGGAGGAAGCATCCACAACCTCCCTGGGCAACCTGTTCCAGTGTCTCACCACCCTCACTGTAAAGAACTTCCTCCTAACATCCAGTCTAAATCTCCCCTCTTCCAGCTTAAACCCATTCCCCCTCATCCTGACATTACTAGACCTTGTCAATAGTCCCTCCCCAGCTTTCCTGTAGGCTCCCTTCAGATACTGGAAAGCCACTATAAGGTCTCCTCAAAGCCTTCTGTTCTCCAAGCTGAAGAGCCCCAACTCTCTCAGCCTGTCCTCATAGCAGAGGTGCTGCAGCCCTCTAATCATCTTTGTGCCTCTCCTCTGGACTCGCTCAAAAGTAAAAGGGACAGGAGCTGTATAAATTCAACATAACATGAGAACTGTCAACCTCAAGCCTGGGTAGTTCTTCAACAACAGGATGCAATCATATGCAGTTATCTCTTACCTGAAGCATCTCTCACTGGTTCCCAGTGCAAGTCATCATCTTTGTCCTTCATCCATCCGCACAGTCCACTATCAAAACTGCAGCTGTGCACCAGTATGCCTGGGCAGAAGAGAGCAGAAAGTCAACAAAAAAAACAAAAAAAAAGGCAAAACAAAGTTCTTTGGATTGTTCTGGAACTAGAGCAGCGAGTACATACAAAAATTGAATGCAGCAGAAGCAGCAAAAGAGAAATACTCTAAAGAATGCCAGTGTTACTTTAACAATTTGTGTTGGGTTTGTGCTAAATCTGTTAGGAAATAAAACTATGAAGGTTCACTGAGGGGAGAGGCTTTTTTTTTTTTCTTTTTATAAAGTATAAAAATATATAAAACCCTAAGAAATCTCCCAAATTCCTTAAATGCAGTCCCTGAAGAGGAGATGTGATATTTACCTGGGTCATCGTTTGCTTCGAACTCATCAGCAGTAATCCCTCTTTCAATTTCAAGCACGTCAAACAGATTGTTGCTCACTCCGGGCTGGCGTGGAACTGAGAGAAAAGCAGTTTTTCATAACTGAAGGAGATCAAGGTAGTTAGTGACCTACTTCCTTATCTTTAATAAAAACCAGCAGAGTGGCTCTGGGCATTGTGCTTTTTCGTGGAGAATTCAATGCATTTAATTCTGTTTGACGTGAAGAGTCATAAACTGTATGCCTTTGTGATTTATGTTGTAACGTTTATCTCAGCACTGTAAAAAAAAGTGATTCCAAACCTGCTAAAGGCTCTCAAATGAAAGCTTCTTTTTAACCAGAGGAAAAAAAAATATAAAGGAGAAAGCTTTAACCTTCGAGTACACTATTCCCCTCCAAAGGCACTCTTAAATAAGGCAGTGGTTTCTCAATACAATCAAACCACATTAAAACCCTGCTCAAAGTTTCTGATCCACTCACCTTCTGGAGACGGTTAGAGGCACACAGCCTTGGAGACATGGCTGAAAGGACATCCATCTACCTGCAAAGGATTAGAGCTCCCCAAACAGTACTCGAAGGAGAAGCTCCAATAGAAGCTGCAATTACACTTTTTGCTTTCCTGTCACTCAGCTGCCAGGAGAAGCAACAGCCTCAGTGATTAACACACCCAGAAGGTATGGTACATTCACAGCAGCCAGGACAAGCTGAAAGTTAAGGGCTCACTGTGGAAGTGACAGCTGCCAAAGTGAGGTGGCTACAACGACTTCTGCTCACTTCTGAAAGTGTCATGCCAGTCTGTGGAAGTCTCCAGAAATAACACACTCTGTTCGAGCCTGATGGACAGCTGTCAACTAGAGAGAAACAGACTGCACTGGATGGAGCTGTCTTGGAAATGCTTCTTTTACAGTCAAGAAGAACAGTGATGTTTTTAGACGTGCCCTTAGATGGTGTAGGCATCTCTGACACCTATGGTATTTGTAAGGGCCTTCTCCATTATAACCTTGACACGTTCTCCACTCCCAGTGCTAGTGTAAGTACCCTAATGTCTCCACAGGCTTCTGAAGCAAGTGAGAACAAGAACTGAGCCGATTTACAATTCTTAACTGAGATCAAGGACTTCCTGTTTTCAGGAAATCAAATCAAGGGTAAGAAGGAACTTCTTTTGCACTAGGACTAGGTGTAACAACACTGCTGCAAGAGCTCCTCTAAAGCCAGAAGAACACAGAGGAAGACGGAAGAATAAGAATGAAGTAGCTTCCTGCATTTTGGACTTTGTATCAGGCTGATTACTTTGTCCTAAGTCAACCAAAGGCTAATGTATTTTAAAAGCAATATTACAGGCCACAGACCTTGGATAGAAATCTTGTCCAATAAAACTGAAAAAGAAGAGTGAAGTCTGTAGGAAACATTAACTCTTTTTTTTTTAAATTGGATTTTTATTTTTAATCCTTTGTGGATTTTGGGTTATGTCTATTTGCAGTCTAAGATATTAACGCTCAAACAGCCTCAAGGACTTCAGGCTGGCCTGGGTAGTAAAGTTGTTTGTAATAATATTCTTGCTGCTTTGTTTAATCTGAGGTTTGGTTGGGTTTTTTGGGGGCTTATGTGATTAGAATGTTGATACTGAACGTGAAAGAAACCTTACACATGTGCACAACCCACACCACCTAGGCCAGTAATCACCCTGCAGTACATTTATGCACAAACACTCTATTCAGCTATATGAAGAAGTTGTCTCTTCACCTCAGGCAGCAAAAGATGAATGCTTTGAACCCATCCTTCACCTGTAATCCTGCCTAGCAACGTGCTGCTGTCTGCAGTAATAGCTGTGAGATGCAGGTGAGACAGCTGCAGCAGGACATCATCCAGCTGCATCGCACCTGCACAGGCTGCTCACGGGGCTGTAAGCTGTTCTGATGTGTAACAGCGCACAGCCAGCACTGCTCTAACTGCATCACAGCTGTGGACAGCTGTGGGCAGTAGCTTGTGAAGTAGATGTTGTGAATGATGTGTGCCCAGAGCAGCACCGCTGCTGTCCGCACCATTTAAAGCCTGTGGCAGTGGGTGTGCTCAGGGCTGCCTAACATCGGTCATTCCATTTCTAGGGCTCACTGTGGCCAGCTGCCTGGGACAGCAAATTGGGCACGAGCACTTGGGTAAAAAGCCTGCACAGCTAACAGCATCCTCTAAGTTACTTACTGGCACTTCTGGTGAGACAGTGCTGACTGCAGTTCCACCTCTCAGGAGAGTTTCATACACCCGTGCTGCAGGCTCCTGCTCCCTGTGGAATGCAGCGTGAGACACATCTATGGTGCAGCCCCTGGCACTATCACCTTGCCTTTCCTCTTCTCAGGTTTGCTATGGAAAAGAGTTTGTTTCCTGTGCTCAGAAGAACAAGTTGGCCATTCGCTCCACAACTGCTGAGTGCACCTCACATAGGTACTTGCACTGCTGGTCTGAAATGGACGCACAACCTTTTCTGGAAGTGTTTTTACACCTGCCACATCCACAGGAATGGCAAGAGGCCAGCCCATGGGCACAGATGGAAAGGCGAGCTGCCCTCTCCCTGAGCTGCAGGAAGACTCCAGCCTGTGAGGAACCTCACAGTACCATCACTCTTGGGCACATACCCACTAGTGACAGGATGCCTGTATCCTTTTCTCATCTAGGTTAACACTGAAGACTCTGGACCTCCATATCTTTTCTTCCTCTGCGCCTCAAGTGTTTCTTGGGGACTACAGGTCCCAGACTCACAGGCAGTAGAGGATTCTAAATGAGCCACTGTAGCTGAGAGGAAGCCCACTGCCATTCTCTTAAGATTTGTAGGATACTCAAGGGACAGAGTTTCAAGCTATGAGCCCACCCTACGGATCCTCGTCTCATGGCTCTTGTTCATAGAGAATACTGAAGGAAACATTAGGCATTTCTTTTCCAATGCACTGCCATTTCATATGAAGAACTGGAGTCACAACCTTGCACGCAGAGAAGCGCTCTCCACTGGAACGGGTTGCCCAGGGAGGTTGTGGATGCTTCCTCCCTGCAGGTGTTTAAGGCCAGGCTGGATGAGGCCTTGAGCAGCCTGCTCTAGTGGGAGGTGTCCCTGCCTATGGCAGGGGGTTGGAGCTGGATGATCCTTGAGGTCCCTTCCAACCTAAACCATTCTCTGATTCTATGATACTTGCCTATAATTAAAGCTCTCAGGAAAAAAAAATTCCTCAAAAGCCCTCTCCAAACCCCGTTGTTAGGAACTCCTAGAAGAATGTGTTGCAGAGCTTTGAGGCAGTCACTTCAGTGCTCAAACCTAAGGAGAGGAATGTGCACTCGATGGGAGACAAGAGTCAGGGCAAGAGATGCAGTCCTCTGCGCACGATGCCTGCGTACACTTGATTTTGCTGCGGTCACTAACGTGTCGAGTGGCAATCGTGGGAGAAACTACTTGGCACAATTATTTGCTGCAAGCTTTCCAAGCCCTCTCTGTGTACTTTATATAACGTATCAGCCTGCTTTTCACTTCACTTCAATGGTTTGATAAAGCTTGTTAAATATAAACTTGGCTTCTTTTTGTGTGTGGAGAGTTTCTCCAAGCTCCGAGTGAGCCAATACATCAACACTGCCATGTTCTCAAAGTTCATGAGCTAAGTCCTTCGTAGATGCGTGAACGTGAGGAGGTACATTGAGTAAGTGCCCAAGGCTGATTGCTGTTCAGCTCTTTCATCCTTTGGGAAAACAGTAGGGCTTTCAACTTGCTTTCTAATTGTTAGGCTTGGGAATATGAGAGATGTGCACCTCTGTCAGGTTAATTTGTAATTGCAGAATCATCACTGGTTTGGTCCTACAAACCCAAAACAAAACGGAGTGCAGCTTCATATTATTAGCAGTTGTTATTAATAACAAAGCCCTCTGCCTTAGAACAAGCACTGCATTCTTACACCACTCCACTCTACACAATAACTGTGACCAAGCTTTGCATTTATGAAAAACAACAACAAAGGAGGACACAGATTTTTTGACTGACTAGTTGCAAGTGGAAGTTAAATACCACTTCCAAAAAAACCCCACAAGTGGGGGGAGCTCATGCAGAACTAACAGGAAATAGCTAAAAGCAAGAGTCGTCCAGAGGTCAGTCTGACCTGGCAAACAAGACTATGTCCTCTTTTACTCCAGGCAAGACTTTGATAGGTGCTAAGCTATGAAGAAGGGGCAAAAGAGAGATACACTGCACCCTTTTATCTGGAACCTGCAATGTCCAGGATATGTTGCCTCCAACTCTACAGGCTCAAGTTCTGCAGACAGAGTGATTTCAAGAAGGGCTTTGCCTTACTGCCCCATCCTCTGCAGCACCATTTGTGTAAGAAGGGAGAGCTGGTGCTGGCATATGACCATTCTAAAGTCCAGTCTTGCATTTCTCAGGCAGTTACAAGGTTCATTGACTGTGACTTAAACCAAACATTCTATATGTTTCCAGAAGAGTTTCTGAACAGTAACCTGCCTGCCTTTCTGTGAGCAGCTGTTCAGGAGGTGCAGTGACAGACAAGTTTCAGGGCAAGGCAGCTAAAGTCAACAGTGTTCAGAAGCTGGCACAGCAGACATGGGGATAAAACGAGCTGGAAAATGACAGAGGGTACGACTTGTAACATTCCAAGACTTCATGATTTAGCTCTAGAGCACGAAGAGGAAGAAAGTTCCTACTTTAAATGCTTCAATATTAAGACAAATTCATTTTAATAGGTGTCTGACAAATGAAATAATTAAAATAATGAGTAAACTGAAGCTACTGTAATGATATGAAGGAATAACAAAACCACATTCTTCTACAGTTCTTTTTTTCAAACAGCTGCAAGGATCACAGAACTGCATTTACTGCACTAAGAACTTCTCACTCGTTGAAAAGGGGACTAGAAAAAGTCAAGTTGTAATCCCTGTCTTTTTTCTCTGTATAGCTGTTATGAGAACTATCTCCTAATTCCAATCCTTTCAACTCCACTAGGGGCTGAAAAGGAAAACTGCTGAACTGTCTTAATACGGATAAAGGGTTTTGTCCTCAGACTGCTGATACATGGTGTCTTGCTTTGTCTTTTGGTTTATGTTTTTCATGCTTGTCACCCAGATCCTGATGGTAGCAGAAATTCTTCAGTCTTATTGAGAAGCTCCTTCTCTTTGTTAGAGAGTAACCAGAAAAGATCACAGAATCGTCAAGGTGGCAAGGGAGCTCAAAGATCATCCAGTGCCAACCCCCCTGCCATGGGCAGGGACACCTCACACTAGGTCAGGTTGCTCAGAGCCACATCCAGCCTGACCTTAAAAACATCAAGGGATGGGGCTTCCACTACCTCCCTGAGCAATTTGTTACAGTGCCTTACCACCCTCACACTAAAGAACTTCTTCCTAACATCCAATCTAGTTTTGCTCCCACTTCTAGTTTTGTCCCATTCCCCCTACTCCTGTCACTACATGGCATCCTAAAAAGTCCCTCACCAACTTTCTTGTAGGCCACTTCAGATACTGGAAGGCCACAATAAAGTCTCTTTGGAGCCTTCTCTTCTCCAGACTGAACAACCCCAGCTCTCTGTCTCCACAGGAGAGGTGCTCCAGCCCTGCACTTGACTGTAATTTGTATCAGTCCTGAAATGGTTAAATATTAAGCCATCGCTGCATTCCTCCCTCACTGCCATCCCCCCATCCATATCAGAAGATTATCCTCGGTGCCAGATTCCACTGTCTGCATCTGACTAAGTGGTTCAAAGGCCAAGTGTAGGAATCCCATTTTTTAAAAGAATTGTAATTTTTCTGTTCTCTGAAAAAGCAGCTCCCAAAGTCACTGCAGGCATTCGTTAGGAATGGGATAAAAACCACAACAGCCCAAAACCTTCAAAGGCATTTAAGTAACAGTATCAACATTATCGTCATTTGCACTCTTTGTCACCACTGAACAGACCCATTTCACAGGTCCTCACAGAATCACATGATTGGTCAGGTTGGAAAGGACCTTTGAGATCATCGAGTCCAACCTACTACCTTCTAATTAATTAAACCATGGCACTAAGTGCCTCATCCAGTCTCTTTTTAAACACCCTCAGGGATGGTGACCCCACCAAATCCACGGGCAGCCCATTCCAATGCCAATCACTCCTCCTGTGAAGAACTTCTCCTAACATCCAGCCTAAACCTGCCCTGGTACAGCTTGAGACTGTGTCCTCTTGTTCTGTTCCTGAGTGCCTGGCAGAAGAGACCAACCCCTACCTGGCTATAACCTTCTTTCAGGTAGTTGTAGAGAGCAATAAGGTCTGCCCTGAGCCTCCTCTTCTCCAGGCTGAACAACCCCAGCTGCCTCAGCCTCTCCTCATAGGGCTGTGCTCCAGCCCTCTCATCAGCCTTGGTGCCTTTCTCTGGACACATTCAAGCATCTCAACATCTTTCTTAAATTGAGGGGCCCAGAACTGGGCACAGTAATCAAGGTGTGGCCTAACCAGTGCTGAATACAGGGACAGAATGACTTCCTCAGCTGATTCCAGTGGAGCAGCACATTCAGGAGTGCTCTGAAGTGAAAGCTGAGGACAAACAGCAGGTCAAGTAACAATGAAGTGAGAAATAAGGAGCAACAAGTCACCAAGGGTAAACTCAGGAGAAGGTTAAAGAATGAAAAAGTACAATCTGGGAGATGCTTGCAGGAAACAAGTACTCTTGCCCAGGCTCACTTGCTCTCCTGCTATGGACCAATCCTAGACCACCAGTATGTTTGCAAGATTTGGACTAGGGCACTAGGACACCTGTCAGTCTACAGCACACCAACCACCTCTTTGCCACGGAGTGCCCCACAGGAGTACCACCCCTTCAGATGCCTCAGCTGTCACCTTGCTTTCTGAAGGGCTGGCTAAAGGCTCCAGAGCCTGAGGGCTGCAAAAAGGAAGATGTCTGTGCATCACAAGATAACCTAGCTTCAGGACTACTTTAAATATTGAGGTCTTCAGCAGATGCTAAGTGCTGGGAGGTCAGAATTACCAGTGGTTGCTGGCTGCAGTGCTCTCTGTTTGCCCAGTAACAGTTGCTGGTGCTTGACCTGTTGTCTCTGCTGTATTGTGCACTGAAGCCTTTGAAGCTGTGTATGCATATCACAAACCCCAAAGGGTGGCAGCCGGATATAACAGTGGATAAACACTTAGCAGAGATCAACTTTCCTGTGTTGATTGTATGTTCTATAAAATGTAAGCTTACAGTCAGGAAACAAACACCTCCTTACTTGCCAAACCTCTGTACCTAAGCACAGATATTGAAAGCATTAGATTAAAAATTGAGCCTCTAGGGACAATACAGTAAAACAAGTGTAAGTAGTACAGATGACTGCTATGACTTTGTGGAAATTGCTCCTCTGCTACAGAATTCCAGAGAACACTTGCAGGACAAGACAGCCTGGGGACTGCACTGCCACAGCCTGGAATCATTTCCACAGAATTCTGTATTTTTAAACTACTGATTCCATTATATTAAGTCATAGAATCATAGAATCAAGCAGGTTGGAGGAGACCTCCAAGATCATCCAGTCCAACCTAGCACCCAGCCCTGTCCAATCAGCTAGACCACGGCACTAAGTGCCTCATCCAGGCTTCTCTCGCCTTCAGGGATGGTGACTCCATCACCTCCCACTGTATTTCTTTTTAGAATTACATATAAAAATGTTTTGTATATTTTAACTTCATTCTTTTAGGGTTTTTTTTGCAATATAGATTGTTTACAAAACAACCTTGAAAAAGCCAAAACCACACTCCTCAGAGTAGTAGCAGGATTTATCTGCCCAAAGCTTAGGCTAGCTTCTGTCTCCATTTTAAATTCATCAAACTGATTGACTACAACAGATTAAATGTCAACAGAGAAAACAAAACGTTTTCCACAATCAACAAAGTATTTCACTGCATCATGACCTAAGAGACCCCAAGAAATTACCACATAGATGCCAAAGCAGCTGGAAAAAACCTCCCACATTGCTTGTACACCTGCTCTGAGACTGCAATCCTTTACTCCTACTACACTGCTTCAGCTTTACTGTAGATGAAGCTGAACGAGAAAGGCTGATCCAGCACACTCTTCCTTCTCTAAAATTAGCAGCAGAAGTGAAGATGGAATTAGGTGCTGAGTATTTCTTGGCAGAGAATGTGTAACTCTGCATGTGCCAGTAATGTCTTCTGTGCTATGCACTAAAGCTGGCACATAAATGATGATGCAGCTTTCAAAGCAGCTCTCAAATATGTTCATGCCATGGGAATCTTTACTATCTTCAGCTTTTCACGTATCCATTTTCCACAGAGGCAGTCCAAGAAATTAGCTTCTATGTTATTTTCACACAACTTTGCAATTGCTTTGTCATAAACAGCCAAGACTCTTGGAATTCATACAATAAAGTGACATAATAGAGTCTTTAAGTAATCAGACATGGTCCCATTTTTTCCCATTCTTAAAGCTAAGGAAATAGGCTAAAAGCAAATCTTTACTCTCTGCATTTTGAATTAGTTTAACTATGATTTATGTTTCATTTCAATGTTCTTCAATAAAGCATCTTCTGAAAGTGTCACTAAGCACTTGTACAGTACAATATACTCACCAATCACTTCAGGGAGAAAAAAAGGACATTTTTTAATTGAATTGACCCAGAACTTCTCACACACATTTCTCTCTTAAGTCATAAAATTGATTATTTGTATACCTGTACCAAAGTAACAATTTGGGTTTTGTGTCTTGGCTCTCACTAATAAAGCATTTCACAAAAGCTACCAGCACACCGCATGCATTCACCTCACTGCATCAACACTTCTGACAGATGAAAGGATCTGTAAAATTACTTACTGAAGACATCTCCTCGAGGTTTCTGAGGATCTATCTGTATCCTGTTGTCATCTGTAACTCCTTGGGAAGATGTAGTTTCAGTGGGAACAAGAAATGGCTCTTCAGTTGTTGGAGGATACCTTTGTGGTGGTAGTGTAGGTCTTAACGTTGTAGGTTGTGGTGGAGGCCTCGTCACTGGCACGTATCCAGTGGTTGGTTTTGGTGCCAATTGAGCTGTTGGCCTAGGAGTAGGACGAGCAGTTGGCCTGGGAGTAGGACGAGCAGTTGGCCTGGGAGTAGGACGAGCAGTTGGCCTGGGAGTAGGACGAGCAGTTGGCGTGGTCACTGGCCTTTCTGTAACAACAGCAGGTACATATGGTGGTCTGAGGGGTTGCCTCGTGCCTCCAACATCAGGAATCCTATTGGTTACACCACTGCCTCCCTTAGGGCGTGTGCTGTTGCCCTTGAATTTATGATCTGGACCAGGCGGTTCAATCATGACATTAGGAATAACTGCAAAGAGAATCAAAATGGGACCAATATGGACACCTGAGTCTCTCTCTCTCCAGTAACTTAACAATAAATTTCATTATGACATGGAAAATCTTTGCTGAAATTATTTCTCTTCTTCTGAATAGTTCCACTAATAGAAATGTGCTCTGGCATCAGCACTTCCGAATGATCACATCCCTTTAGATACTACTACTCACTGCAGTAGTTTAGAGGTGATTTAGAATGACTTGAATACAAAGAGACTTCCCATCCCCAACTCCTCCCAAGCATCATCTCGCTTTCAGAGGTGGTAATACTTAACCTAAACCCACTGTTAGTAACAAAACACAGGCAGGAAGATGTGTGTTATGGAGGTCTCTAGACTGGATGAGTCTGCACTCAGGAGCAGAGGTGAGTTTAGTAAGGCTCCAGTGTTACAGCCATTGTGGTCATGGGTGGGCAGACAGGTACCTTTGGCTTAAGAAAGGTCTCTTTCAGACCCCCCCCCCACTTCTAAAATTTTCTCCTTGTCACTAAGCATTAATTTTTAAGAGATTGAACTGAAGCAAACAGCCTTTTAGATCTTTACCTTTGCCAAACACCAGTAAACTAAGGAAATGGCATATATTCAGCCTCCAGAAAAAGGAGGTGAACGGGGCACCAACTACACCACGGTGACAGCACCTACAATACATCTGTGCCAGCACGTCATAAAGAGAGGACAGCAAATTTCAGCTTAGTTTGGAAAGGGCAGTTTCTGCAGACCTGAACTGCAAGAATGCCTGTTTTGTTGGTTTTGATGTTCTGTTTGCTCACAAGCCTTTTCTATCTCATGGGGGATCTGAACAGCCTCAGTAAGGACTCCAGTCACTTATTTTGTGTGCAAGTGTTTTACATACAACACAGCTAAAGTGAGGAGCTGCTGTTTGTTAAACACTGGAGTGTTTGATGATGTCAGGCAAAAAGGTGATGCCACCTCTTCATCACTCTTCTTTGTTCTTTAAGGGATATTAAAATCCAAACTGCACCTTAGGAGTGTGTCCCAGTAACTCATGTGAAGTGTGTCTGCGTGTAATTTCAAGCAGTCAAATTGCAAGAGATCCAGATCACGTTCCCATGACAGCTACAGCCAAAGGAAACAGGTCTGCAGTGGAATTGCTCTTTAAGGAGATGAGTGAGTCACCCAAGACCAGAACCCATGAATTAACACAGGGTCCTCCAGAAGATTCAGCAGATGTCATAGAGGTGTCCAATGCAGGGGAGCCCTAATGGCCTATTCTGTATAAAGGAGATGGCTGCTTCTTGCAAGAGAGGTGAGGAAGAGGATTCTCCGACAGGAAATTCTTCCAAAGGAGTCCTCCCTCCACTGCTTACATTTGGGGAGCAGTGGGGAGTGGATGTGGTGAGCTGCTGAAATGACACAGTGACAAGGTACAGATAAAAACAGGGTATGAGTAACATACTGCCCCGACCTACCCTGGTCTCTCGGTTGTTCTCATCCTAAGGCAATCTCTAGAATGAAGCCATGACCAGGGAGAGGTGAATTTATTTCCAATTATGAAAACGTCTCAGGGAGAGGTATTTTTATCAAGGCATGCTAAGACTCAAAAAACTCTGACTACACTGCCTGGCCTTTTATTAAGTATTAAAAATAGTTAAGAGAAGCTGAGCCTGGCAGTGCTGTACCTCGAAACATGCACATTGACAGGCGACAGGGGCCACACTGGCTTTCAGAGTGCCATTACATACCCGTGCAGCTCGTTCCGTTGGCTCTGTACCCTTCTTTACACTTGCACTTGTAGGATCCCAGGGTATTGTAGCATCGGGAGAAGCTGCCACACTGGTGGTGTCCAAGGGAACACTCATCCACATCTGCAACAGAAAGAATCCCTTACATCAAAGAGGCTTTTTTGCTTATCCCTGCAAAACCACAAAGCAGCAGTATGGTCATTAGGAAAATGTTACTAATTTTGAGAAAATTAATAAGACTGAGTTGCCAGTAGGGTAAGGAAGGCAAACAGTCACAAATCAACGTGGTGATGCAAACATCAGAGTAAAAGGGACCAACGTGCAAGTCTGGTACTGCTCAGCTGGTGCCTTGATGTCAGCTTCAGCGATGTGCTCTGGGCAGACTGCTGTTGAGTTCGTGAAGATCACAGTTTTCATAACTACCTCTTAAGGGTGACGTAAGGAAATAAAAACTGAGTGTAGGAAAATGCATGTTCTTTAATCACACAGGTATTCAGCTCTGTTCATGAAATGCTTCTGATGTGACACATCTGTGCAGATGTTTCTACATCATGTACAAATCGCTTACCTCTTACAGGGCATTCTGTGCTAGTTTGAGGCTAGCTAGGATGTTTTGGTGAGAAGAACTAGGTTACAGGCTGTGAAAGGGAAACAATGGTGATGTCTACTTCACTCCTAGGCTTGCTGAGAGGTATAAGAGCAAGAATCCAAACATAGATAAGGCGCCGGTCGTTGCGCTCTGTCCGGGCTGTGGGCTGCATTCGTCTCACTCTAACCTAACTTGATTAATCCACCTGCTTCCTAACCCCCCTGGCCAACCCTCCATTCTTCTTTGGGCACAAAGCAACGTCTAGGGTAAGGTGGAGGGGTGGGAGAATGTGGAAGGGCGGTTGGGAGCTTCTCCTTGGGACTCAGGTTTTTGGAAGGGCTGTTGTGTTTCCGTATTACCTTTTACCTTGTGTATTTCTGNCATGTCTTTTGTTAGGGATGCAAGCAAAAATCTCCAAATTGCAGTGCCTTGCAGATTTCCCTCCAAAATACATACTTCAACATAAAGCAATGCCTCATTATCTCCTTTTTTCAGTGCAAGGATGACAACCAGTTGAGGCCCTGGGAAACTAAGACAAGAGGGCCCGGGAATGTTGTTGAAAGGCATACACCAGCTGCCTTCTGGCCTCATGTCCAGACAATGACAGGTTATTTCCCAACCCCTGCCTTCTCCACCTCTTTCAGGAGAAGAAAAGTTGGTCAGCCTGGGTGGGAAGGTGCTGAGGTGTGTTCAGCTCTAGCCACATTTTCTTATCTTACATCTTGGAGCATGCTCCAAAGCACACCTGCGTTACAGCTCAGGCACAGCTCATACGCTGCTCCAAACCTACAACTGCCTGTGCACAGCAAAACCTGTGGGGACAAAGGCTTTAGAAAGAGTTCCTGAGGTCATCAGCCCTGCTTTCCCATTAGCTTCTACAGGAGAACCTATCACAAAAATGAGGGCCAAATACAGGCTTTCTCCTTTGCGATCTGTTTCTATAACCCACTCTTTCCTAAAACACAAGGGCAGTGCAACCTAAACCAACCTGCTTCAACATTTCAGCCAAGCAAATATTCCTCTTTAAACCACCAATTTCCCTTGAGGACATGCAGCCTTATTACACGCACACAAGAAATAAGTCGTTCTTACCATGACATTGGTATTTGCCTCCAATGTACACCAGGTCAAAGCCTTGATGACACCTGCAGATGTAGCTTCCAAAAGTATTGACACAGTGCCTAAATCGTGGGCAGATAACCCTCCCAGTAGCACATTCATCAATATCTGTGGAGAGAAAGGAACTGCATCACTCCCAAGAGCAGCTCCAATACAGTCTGTACTGCTTTCACACAATGAAAAACTAAAGACTAACCAAAGTATTTTTGATCTTCATGGCTACAAGCTGGTCAGTCAGCAGTAACACCTGAGCACTTCTGTCTGGGTCATCTCAGTTCAGCTCTCGGTCATGAGCCCCTATTTTTACATCTCCCGTGCCAGATGCCTTTACAAAGACCAAGTGACAAGAGATGCACTGGCAAAACAAGTATGGCTACTGAAGGGCAAGTATAGAGTTCCAGACCTGGGAAAGAACAACCCCAGGTATCAGTATAGGTTGGGGACTGACCTGCTGGAGAGCAGTGAAGGGGAAAAGGACCTGAGAGTCCTAGTGGATGGAAAGTCGACCATGAGCCAGCAATGCACTCTTGTGGCCAGGAGGGCCAATGCCATTTCGGGGTGCATTAGAAGGGCTATGGCTAGTAGATCGAGAGAGGCTCTTCTCCCTCTCTACTCTGCCCTGGTGAGGCCACATCTGGAGTGCTGTGTCCAGTTCTGGGCCCCTCAGTTCAAGAAGGACAGAAAACTGCATGAGAGAGCCCAGCACAGAGCCACAAGGATGCTTAAGGGAGAGGAACATCTTCCTTATGAAGAAAGGCTGAGGGAGCTTGGAGAGGAGGAGACTGAGGGATTACCTCATCAATGTTTACAAATATGTAAAGGGAGAGTGCAAAGAGGATGGAGCCAGGCTCTGCTTGGTGATGCCTGATGACAGGACAAGGGGCAGTGGGTGGAAGTTGAGGCACAGGAAGTTCCATGTAAACATGAGGAAATATTTTTCCACTGTGAGGGTGATGGAAGGCTGCAACAGGCTGCCCAGGGGGGCTGCGGAGTCTCCCTCTCTAGAAATACTCAAAACCTGCCTGGACACAGTCTCAAGTTGTGCTGGGGGAAGCCTAGGCTGGATGTTAAGAGGAAGTTCTTCCTAGAGTGATTGGCATTGGAATGGGCTGCCCAGGGAGGTGGTGGAAGCAAAGCCTGGATAAGGCACTTAGTGCCATGGTCTAGTTGACTGGATAGGGCTGGGTTCTAGGTTGGACTGGATGATCTTGGAGGTCTCTTCCAACTTGGTTGATTCTATGAAAGCCTGTGTGATCTGGTATAGGTCAGCTGAGGTCAGGCTGACAGACACAAGCTGCCTGAGCTACCATTCACTTTGTAGCCCTTGGACACCAAGCTGGAGCCTGCTGAGTGCTTGAACCCTAATTCCTCACTGAGGCAGAGGCCCTGCCATGCACAACTGCCTCTGCCGCACACGGCTCCTGACACTCGTTGGTTATCTACAGGGCACAGTTCAAGCCTTTGCTCTACAGCTCTATCAGGCTCTTGATCTATGGGAAAGCAAGATTTTGCTCTCCCTGCAATTTGCTTCCCAAAAGAGCACTTCAGCTGCAGGTGTCAAGAGTGCAAAACAAAGCCAAGTGATTGATGCCCTGCTGCTTGTGAAAGAGGCCTGGCCGAGGCTGAGAAAAGCCCAAATCCCTTGCAAAGCACAGCAAAAACGTTACCATAAAACTGCTGGTTAGCTAGAGCAGCCACCCAGGGAGGGGAGATGGAGCTTCCAATTCTCCAAGCTGTGTTTCCCACAGCCAAAAGAAGTGACCTAAGATCCTGAATTACTGTCTGACTGGGCTCTCTCAGTAGCTCCTGCTGGCAGTGTCCCACTCTGCATGAATTACTGAGGACAGCAATGATTCAGCCCCTCAGCTCCTACACTCCTGGCCCATCAGACTGCTCCAAAACAACAGCTCTCCTTTACATTCATATGGGAGCATTTCTACAGTGCCACAGTAAAGGCCTGAATGTGAAAGAAAACAAGGCAAGCACTGGGAACCTCTCCACATGCCTCAATCTCCCTATAAATCTGCCTCTTGTTTTGAATCCATTCAAGCTTTAGGCTTTGAATGCATTATTAACAGTTTTACAATTTCCACTGTGTTCCTGTTATTTAACTTAGAAGCCATAATTTTCTGCCCTTTATTAAAGCATTAGTTCAAGGTTGCAGATTTTGGACTCGATTAGTAGGAGCTAGTCAGAGTTCTTTGTTGTTTTTATCTTTCAATCACAACTTCAAAAGCAATTCAGTAAGAAAAAGATTCCCTGCTGACTACACCTCATCCTAGCATGGATTATGTTAAAACCTCAGGTAGCCTGTCCTGCCTCTCCCTCTGCACATATTCATGTTTTTGCACATTTCCCTAAGTAAGAAGGATTTGGGGTCATGAGAGCACTGCAGTGGTACTGATCCATTTTCTAGGCATTTAGACATCCTAATGACAGGACTGAACTGCTAATCAGTACACTGCTGAACACGGAATGCTGCTTGCATTCAATAAGAGAGGTGGACAGGTGACTGTCACTGATGGGAAAACCACTTTTCAATCATAGGATCACAGGATGTTAGGGGCTGGAAGGGACCCAAGAAGATCATCCAGTCCAACCCCCTTGCCAGAGCAGGACAATACTATCTAACACAGATCACAGAGGAACACATCCAGACAGGCCTTGTAAGTCTCCAGAGAAGGAGACTCCACAGCCTCTCTGGGGAGCCTGTGCCAGTGCTCTGTGACCCTTACAGCAAAGNCCATTTGCTGGACACACTCCTCCTAATACACCCCAGGATCCCCTTGGCCTTCAATCATTAGCTAGAAGCAGTGCTGTCAATATGCTAGAGGGATGTGATGTCATCAAGAAAGACCTGGACAGGCTGGAGACGTGGGCCCAGGTGAACCTTTTGAGATTCAACAAGAGCAAGTGCAGGCTTCTGCACCTGGGCTGGAACAATCCTCATTAACAACACAGGCTGGGAGAGGTGATGATAGAAAGCAGCCCTGCAGAAAAGTACCTGGGGTGCTGATGGGTGAGAAGCTGGATGTGAGCAGACAGTGTGAGCTTGTAGCGCAGAAGGCAAATCACACCCTGGGCTGCATCAAAAGCAGCATTGCCAGCAGATCCAGAGAGGTGATTCTGCCACTTTGTTCTGCTCTGGTGATTCTGCCACTTTGTTCTGCTCTGGTGATTCTGCCACTTTGTTCTGCTCTGGTGAGACCTTGCCTGAAGTACTGTCTGGAGCTCTCAACACAGGGAGGGCATGGACCTGGTGGAGTGGATCTGATGGAGGGCCACAAAATGATCAGGGGGCTGCAACACCTCTCCTACAAGGACAGACTGAGGGGGCTGGGGTTGTTCAGCCTGGAGAAAAAAAACACACTGGGGAAACCTAACAAAAATTTTCCAGTAGCTGAAGGGGGCCTTCACAAGGCTGAAGAGGGACTCTTTACAAAGGTCTGAAATGACAGGGCGAGGAGCTATGGTTTGAAATTGCAGAAGAGGTGATTCAGATTGGGTGTTAGCAACAAGTTCTTTACCATGGGGGTGGTGGAACACTGGAACAGGTTGCCCAGGGTGGTAGCTGAGGCCCTATCCCTGAAGAAACTCAAGGTCAGGCTTAATAAGACTCTGAGCAATCTGATGTAGCAAAGGATGTCCCTGCTCACTGCACTAGATAACCTTTGGAGGCCATTTCCAACCCAAACCATTCTATGATTCTATGGAAGTGCTTATGAGTAGTTTCCTACAGCACAGTGACTCTGGCTTCTTCCAAGTCCATGGGCCCAGGCCAATTCACACCTGAGCCCGAAGGCTGTTTGCCTTCCTATGAAAACCAAGGTGTGAAGGGGTGATTGGTGTTCTGATCTCAGCCTGGTCTGCCACGGAGGTGCATGCCCAGACTTTGCCAGGCCATGGAGCTGCTCCAAAAGGAAGAGAACAGACAGCACCTGAGCTGATGCTCAGTCTTCAACAGAGAAGCAGAATTACAAACCTCTGCTTTCTCTCCTGCTATATGACCGTATTACCAACTTAAACACTAAACAACTAATGAAATTGATGGGAAAAAAGCTTACAGGCCTATATTTTCAAGTTTCTGCATACAGGCAAAACAACTAGAAAGAATTTTACAGTGAAAAGAATTATTTTCCATCCTCAAATAATTTCAGACCTCCTGAAGCTGAAATGTGCATACTGCCAATGTCTTAACATGAAAATCCTACTCCAAAAAAAGCTGGCAATGCTGATTGATTTAACAGCCACTAATCAATTAATTACTCAATCTGTACCTGTACTGAATACTTTGCTGAACTCTTTTTCAACTTGTTGTATTGTAGTTTATATGATTTACCTTCACAGCCAAACTGACTGGTGGCTGAAAGAACACTGTGACAAAAGAATGATCAGCATGGGTTAAACTAAGAATAGAATAATGCCTGAAGGAATTTCCACCTGTGCTGAAAATAAACATTACATGCCCAGCTGTCTTTCAAGCTTTCCTCAAGTGAGGATTTCATCAGCTGCAACCAATGCACACTTCAATGTTTTTTACCACTATCTATGCTTCTATTTGTACTGCAGCCTCCCCAGCAGTGGCAGGCTTGCACCCATGAAGAAAAGGCAGAGTCTTAGCCCCAAACAGCTTCATTTCTTGGATGTATTTACTGGCATTAATACAACTCAAACTTGACAAAGAAGTAACAACAAAGATGCATGTCATATAAGATGCATCTTGCCTGAGGAAAAGGACCTGGGGGTCTGGGTCGACGAGAAGCTCAACATGAGCCGGCAGTGTGCACATGCAGCCCAGACAGCAACCCTGTGCTGGGCTGCATCAAGAGAAGTGTGGCCAGCAGGGCAAGGGAGGGGATTCTCCCCCTTTACTCTGCTCTCCTCAGACCCCATCTGGAGTACTGTGTGCAGTTCTGGAGCCCCCAACACAAGAAGGACATGGAACTGCTGGAGCGGGTCCAAAGGAGAGCCACGAAGATGATCAGAGGGCTGGAGCACCTCTGCTATGAGGACAGGCTGAGAGAGTTGGGGCTCTGCAGCCTGGAGAGGAGAAGGCTTTGAGGAGACCTTATAGTGGCTTTCCAGTATCTGAAGGGAGCCTACAGGAAAGCTGGGGAGGGACTATTTACATGGTCTAGTAATGTTAGGACGAGGGGGAATGGGTTTAAGCTGGAAGAGGGGAGATTTAGACTGGATGTTAGGAGGAAGTTCTTTACAGTGAGGGTGGTAAGACACTGGAACGGGTTGCCCAGGGAGGTTGTGGATGCTTCCTCCTTGGAGGTGTTTAAGGCCAGGCTGGATGAGGCCTTGAGCAACCTGCTCTAGTGGGAGGTGTCCCTGCCTATGGCAGGGGGTTGGAGCTGGGTGATCCTTGAGGTCCCTTCCAACCTAAACCATTCTATGATTCTATGAATAAAGGAGAGTAATCATGTTATGATCCATGAAGAACAAACATCTCTTGCTGTGAATGCTTTGCCTGTATTGTACAAGACTGCTCTGAGATTTTTATGGAACATGCTGCAAACAGGTTATGATACCAGTCTGAATGAAGCACACTCAACTGAAACGTGGGTTCACAGTTCTTTTTTCTAGAAAATTACACTTGAAAAGCAAAAAAGTGTCTCATATTACTGGTTCTAGTGCTAGACTTCAGCGTTAAAAGTGCACTTGTTTATTTAAAACCGTGATCACAGAATCAACCAGGCTGGAAGAGACCTCCAACATCATCCAGGCCAACCTAGCACCCAGCCCTGTCCAATCAACTAAACCATGGCACTAAGTGCCTCATCCAGTCCTTTTTTGAACACCTCCAGGGATGGCAACTCCACCACCTCCCTGGGCAGCCCATTCCAATGCCAATCACTCTCTCTGGCAAGAACTTCCTCCTAACATCCAGCTTATACATCCTTTGGCACAACTTGAGGCTGTGTCCCCTTGTTCTGTCGCTAGTTGTCTGGGAGAAGAGACCAACCCTCACCTGGCTACAACCTCCCTTCAGGTAGTTGTAGACAGCAATGAGGTCACCCCTGAGCCTCCTCTTCTCCAGGCTGCCCATCCCCAGCTCCCTCAGCCTCTCCTCACAGGCTCTCACCAGTTTTGTTGCCCTTCTCTGGACACATTCCAGCCCCTCAAACATCTCTCCTGAATTGAAGAACCCAGAACTGGACACAGTACTCAAGGCGTGGCCTGACCAGTGCCGAGCACAGGGGCAGAATAACCTCCTTTATACTACTGACCACACTGTTTCTGATGCTTTCTTGAATACAAAAATGCACACTTGAAGAACCTTGCAAGTATTTTTGTAGCAAGTTCCTGCACTTTAAAATTATACTTAAAAGCCATTTGTCTCACTCTTCCAAAGACCCCTGCCTGCCACACTGTCTGCAGTGTGATTAATCATTATTCAATCTTTTCAGCATGTGACAATGGTGGGTTTCTTCCTCCTGTTCTGCCCACTCTTTTGCATACAGAGACATGCCAAAGACATGCTTTAGAAAGCCACTGACTCAGAGCTGAGCCTGCTGCTCACAATGGATGATCTACAATTGGTCCCTTGCCCTGTCAACCAAGTCCTGGTCAGCATGGGTCAGCCACTTGGAGAACCACCTCCCCTGTAGAGGGCCAAGATACCCAGATGCATCATTAGGATATGTACATTCTCTTATGTTCTTTCAGTACAACTGTTATTATGGTTTAGCAGTATAGCACTGCACAGGATATCAATAATAAAATCACTGAAGCAGCATACCCACTCGGGACACATAGCTAATGACTAATGAAAGCACACATCACACTGTTCTCCAGGCCATACTAGAGTGTGGCACAACACAGTCTGACTAACAGTAAGCACCTCTTCCACATTCATGAACATGGGAACAAAAGAGGAATTCAGAGTGTGCAAAAGTCAGCTGAGTTTATTTTAACCTGCAGTTTTCACAGTATGGAAGGAGGACTACAGCTTTGAACCCATTAATATCAGGAGCATGCACAGCCCTTCACCTTGTTCCAGTATCACCTCAATGATTTGCACAAATTATCCCTCTAGTCCCTGAGCCTAGGCACCACCTTGCTGGGTCTGAGGGAGATCTGACCTTTCCATTCCATTTTTCATGCAGGCAGGTATTTTCCAGTCTCTATTAGCAATCACTTAAAAACACCAAGTAACAGGAATGCAAAGGGCCAAGGGCTCAGATGACAAGCACCAAGTTTTAAATAGACTCATAGAACAATTTGGGTTGGAAGGGACTTTTAATTGATGAAGCTTGCAGGACTGGAGGAACATACTGAATCTCTCAGAGACCACTTGAGAGCACCTAAGCAACATTCCTACCCCAATCCTCACCAGTAAAGCCTTTAAAGTGCATGGATGATGCATTCTGAACACTTCTTATAAACTCTTTTAAACTGCATTCAGTGCAATGATTAAAAAAAACATTTTGGATAAGCAAATAAATGAACACATAAAGTCTACAACTGACCACCTACCTATGCAAGTCCTGCCATCAGGCCCTAGCTGCAGTCCTGGAGAGGGACAGCGACAGCGAACTTCCCCTTTCAGCACATCACATCCGTACTGACAGTTTGCCATTGAGCAAGAAAGGGCATCTAAGGAAAAATAATTCAACATATTTAGATGAAAACTCTTAGCAGTACCACAAAATTATTAAAAAACTCTGGGGAATTAAAATGTCTTACAGTGATGATGGAAGTGGGAAAATGCTTGTTGAATTTGGCAGGTATCCATTCATGCTTTAAAGAGCAAATGCATACGCAGGAGAATTTTGCTTTCCACAAAAGAAAAGCATAAAAGAACAAAAGAAAAACCCCAACCCAACCAAACACACAGAAAAAAAAAAGCCAAACTAAACCAAACCAAACAAATAAACCCCTAGGAAACAAAAAAACCAAACCAACCAAAAGTGTAGCAATCTGTGTCACAGAATGCAGCCCCTATGAGGAATACCAAGCCCAGCACGTACTATAAATACCCTTTGGGACAACGTTGCCATTTTAAAATAGGAGCATCTTTAAAGATACTTTCTCTCCTCTTCTCTCTGTCCAGACACTCAAAATATCCACTTCTATGGGACCAAATAAGCAGCTGATCTCCAGAGAGATGACAGCACAATTTTGTACCACTCAACAACATATTTGGCTTTAATGATTTTATACTCCTAAGGACATAACAGAGCAGAACTGCAGGTGTCTCGCTGCAATGAAAACCACAAGCACTTGTCCTTGAAGGCAAATTAATGGTGATTTACAGCACTGAAGAAAGCTTCTGGGGAAACCTGCAATAAAACTAATAAAACCAAAATATTTGCTCTTGTTTTGTTCAGCCTAATTTCCTTAGGAAAACTAAATCTCATCTTGTGCAACTGCCTGATTTGCAGCAAGATTAATCTTTTGCTTTGGGACTCATCTTTGTTTCATTACAGTTTCCCAGGACAACTCAAGCAGGGGTCTCGAGGAGCTTGGGAACAAAAAAGCAAGCAGCAAGCCTTGCCGTACTCGAGCAGGTTCCATCTGGCATGAGCATGTAGCCGTTCAGGCAGTAGCACTTGTAGCTGCCATAGGTGTTCATACAGCGGTGCTTGCACGGCCGCGGCTTCAGCCCACACTCATTCAGATCTGAGATGAAGGGCACAAGGGAAGGAGGTGAGGAAAGAAAACAGACAAAGTATGTGTGAACAAACTACTCTTTCAGGTTCCTGGGGAAAGAAGGAAAAACATGGCAATTAGCTTTTCATACACAACCCAGCTGATGGCAAGCGTGCAGAAGGGCTGGCAGGAAGCACTGCTCACCCCTGCAGCCCAGGGCTTTTTCACAGATCGCCTTTCAGATGTGACAGCATTAGCATTAAATTAATTGCCAACAGACACTTCATTAGGGAAGGCACAAGCTCTGGCTGCCCACCTCTTGACACTATTCATGTTGATGCCATGTCCAGGACCAGCCAGAGCTCTGGAGGAGGAGGAGGGAGAAAGCAAATGTCACTGCTGCAGTCACTATCAGTGCAATACAGTGAGTCACCATCATGCTGCAAAATTAGTCGCACAGGAAGGCAGAAAAGCCAAAGCTAACCTCCTTTGCACAATCTCCCAGATAAAATGTATTCCTTACCATCTAGAAAACACTGAGAAAACAACAGCATCTGACATCAGTGATATTTGCCAAGAACTATCCATGAAGGCCACCATTTCAAATCGATGATTCAATACAGAATTCATGACTACAACCAAAAATACTCCGCCTACAATTTTCATGTTGATAGACAAGGCTTCTAACAAGCAAAGGTTGAATGAGTATTTCCTTTGGAATTCTCTTCCAAGAACATGTATTGGCTTTATCTGAGTGGATTAGAACGATCTGTCACGTAGTTATTTGTGTATTGAGGAGTAAAAACTACAATAAAGTTGAAAATAATATATCTATTCACCAATCCAGCTAGAAAGTACTTAAACAACTGAGTCGCCAACCCTCAGCTCCAGCATTGCACAATGCTGTCTGGAGGTCTGTCACAGTAAGTGTCACTGTTAACTCCAGGAACTTTTTAAAGAGACTTCTCCACTATTAAGCACATTCTCATCAAAACTCCCCCCACCTCACACAGCAGCAAGTACACCTTGGAGCCCCTACCAAGAGGCAGACACACAGACCCTTCATAAAATGACAGCTGAGGAGGAGCCACATGCTTGCTGTGGACGTGATGTGAAGGCCTAGAGTCGAGACTTTAAAACTGAAAGCAAAATATACCTCTGGCAAGAAAGAAGTTCTTAACAGTGCTTATCATTAAATCTGTTATCTTCTGACCTACTTTGTTTCCCCCTTCATGGGGTCAAGGAAGCTTGAGTGTCTCTCTGCCTCTCCCCACCACCTTAACCCTAACTGAGGGAGGATAAGACCATTTTTACTTCAGTTTCTAAGGCCTCGGGAAGAGCAGCAGGCTTAGGGATAAGAAACCTTCCTGCTTCCCTCTGCCGTGAGACAGTAGTGGTAAGGGACATCGTTTTACTCTCTTCCTGCAGAAGGCTGAACAAAAAGTTTCTAGGAAGCCTGAAGGGAAGCATTTGCTCCTATAACAGTGAGGAAGACCAATTGAGTGCAGGAAGAACTTTAGTAAGGAAGGTTGCCAAAATAAGGGCCGGACCTGTGCCTGACAAACAAGGAGTGATGACCATCTCTACGGCCTTCCTGCAGACCATGAGCTGCAGAAAGCACATCCCTTTTCAACTCCCTCAACCCTTCTGGAGTTGCTAGAAGAACATGCATCTCCCAGCAGGCACTAATGCCACCATCACAGAACTACACATGGTGGTTTTGAGAGAAACAGCTGTAGAGGAGAGGTACATTTTCTACCAGGGAAGCAAGACCTCCAGCTAAGAGTTGTGACTATTCGATAGAATACACGCACAGGTCAAAGAGAAAAGCAGCAGATGGCTTAGAGGGAAAGGGCAAGTTTTCATAGCAAAAAAAGATTTGTGTAAAAAACTTTACCTGAAAAAGCTCAACAATAATCACAAAAAAGCTCACATTTTAGGAGGCAAACTTCTCTGAGCAGCACAAAAAGCTGTTTTTCATACTTTCTTCTGTAAAGCTTATCAATTACAGAGCTCCTGACAAACATTATAGCCACACTTACGTGTTTATTACACATGCCACATGCCTGTTTAAAAAGTCATTGTTAAATTAAAAACCTCTGTTAGAGTTTGACTTAAATTCATGAAAACATCCCCACAGAGCCCACACCATTGACTATTCTGAGATGCACGGACAAGCATAATTCTGAACTAAGAGGAAGAAACATTCTTTAAGTCAGCAACGTCTGCATCCTTCCTCTATGTACAAAAAGCATCCCTTTATATCAGAGCTGAGTATAAAATAGTTAACTAGAAGCAAGGACAGAAGGACATGTATAAATTGACAGCAGGACTTTAGCAGCGCCTGTGCTCACTTCAATGCTGACATCTCACTGCACTTCAGCTCCTAACTTTAGATACTCCTGAAGACTTTACCCTGAAGAGCTGTCTCACATTTACTTCCAGAGCTACAACCACAGATCCAAAGCTGAAAACAATAAAGGGTTTATGACTCTTCTCAGTTTACCATCTTGCATAATGTATAGGTTACATCACAAGCCTTAAATAATGGGATCTCACTAGAGGACTCTGAATACTACACCACCATTTGGTACAAAAGACTCTTAGCACAGAAATGAAAGCTTTGGTATTGGCAAATAGACAGCTATTAGCAACACGCTTTGACAATAACCTGATCTTAAAAAGTAGATAAAATCAGCCAACTCTATTAGGGCATCACATCACACATCTTCCACTAGTGAAATCTTGACTGAATTATTTCTCTTGTCTCTTCTGTTTCTGCCTGTGAGCAAATGCTGTCAACACCAACTTTTAATTCACACCTTAACAAACAGGCTGAAAGCAAAATGCCTGTGCCTTGAAAAAGTCAGAATTTTTTAATCTTGGCTGATGTGACAGGAAGGTCACAAGGCAGCAGAAATGGGCTGTTCACACAACTCCACTTAAACCTAAACCTCGTGTGTCAGGGGTTTTCACTTCTGCCTTCAAAAGTAGTTATTGGAAGAAAGAGAAGCAGACTTAATTCTGCTGTCTAGGAAAAGGAGTACTGGCTGTGGCTGCTGAAGAACAAAAGCAGCCTGCCAACAGACTGGGTGTGTTAGACCAAGCTGCTCAGCTCATCTTATTTTCTCCAAAGCTCAACTTTCCTTGTTTTCTCCAGTGCACATAGGTACATACTCAGAATCTACACAAGCACCATGTAGCTTCCTAGGAGGCATATTGCATAATGATTGTCAGGTCATACTGCTTGCACACAAAGGCCTGTGTGAACATGCTGATAAGTCTTTTGATCCATCTCCACGCACCCATAATCTCTAACAAGAGATTTTGTTTCCTTAAGAAGAGTCTGGATGTACTGCACATGGGCTGGGGAGCACTAAACCACTCTGTTTGTGTGTTGTTCCTTGAGGAAGGTCTATTTTTAAAAGAACAAGTTCAAGCTAATGTTAGCAACCAAAATATCAGCTGTAGCAACATACTTCTTGAACAAATGCTGGGTACTTATCAATTCTGCATTTCAAGCAACATCTGTAGACATCTCAGAATAAGTGTCTACGCACCAAAAGAGAAGAAATCAGCAGTAGCTTCCAAAAGAAAATTGAAAAATAAAACATATAAACTCAAAGAGTAATAAAAATAACACTTCAACATCATTTTTTTTTCTTTTTAGTAAAATACCATTCATTTTTTTTAGTCCCTTCTAATCTCACACTGGTGTTTAAAATATAAAGGGCAACAGAGAACAAGGGGGCACAGTATCAAGTGCCGGGGGAGGTATAGGCTGGATGTTAGGAGGAATTTCTTCACAGAGAGAGTGATTGGCATTGGAATGGGCTGCCCAGGGAGGTGGTGAAGTCACTGTCCCTGGAGGTGTTCAAGCAAAGATTGGATGAGGCACTTAGTGCCATGGTTTAGTTGATGGGATAGGGCTGGGTGCTAGGTTGGACTGGATGAGCTTGGATAACTCTTCCAACCTGGTTGATTCTATGATTCTAAGGTCCACAAATCTCTTTAATTTCCATGTGGGAATGTCCACTGACTCTCCTGCACTCGAGAACGTCATTGTTCAGCCACTGAAATTCCCATTTTGCCTATAATTGTACAATCAGTGCAAAAGCAGCATTTTTCATTTCAAAATACCTTAAGGCACTACCATGCGCAGCTTGGCAGACTGACAGTTTCAAGCGCTACAGAGGCATGGCTGTAACAGAAGTGGAGGCTGCTGAGCAGAAGTATTTTATTTTTAAACAAATTAAATAAAACTGTGAATGCAAGGAAAGGACAAGAATGCTATGCTGGCAAATCCAGATATGACCCATTTGAGCATTGTGTAGCACCACACAGGATCTTGAATAATGAGAGACTTCAGTGCAGGCTTAGCAATGGGGCACTTATTGCTAGGAAGATGTGATACACTTTGCTTTCTTCTTTAATTAGCTCCTGCAGAAGACTCCAGCAGTCAGACTTTTTATTCCTTTCTTTTGCCTATTAGCTGACTTGGATCAGGCCACACAGAGGTCAAATATTCCATACCAAATTTACTCAGAATTTGACAATAGAAAAGAAGAGACCAGAAACCAAGTACAAAAATCAAACTGCCATCACCATACTATAAAGAGTAGATCAGATTTCATTTCTAGCAACTACCATGGCAAACTCATGACAGATTTGTATCACCCTAAGAGAGTTCTGTTCCTATCACTTCGTCTGAACAGTCAACAGCTGCCAAAGGCAGAAGTTAACAACGCTCATTTTCTTCATCTTTCAGTTTTATGTAAACCAGTTTTTTATTTACTTAACCTTATCAACAATTTCCATCACTCCCACGGAGGAACTCAGAACCATACAAAAAGTGCTTGCTCTGAGAGAAGAAGAAAGAAAAAAAAGCATGTGACAACCAGGAGTATAGTGGAGAACCAAGCCAGAATCAGAACCCAGGCACACAGCACCAAGGAAATATAATCAGTTATTTGCTCTGCATGCTAATGGTGCTGCAGGTTCAGCTTTTGCATCACAGCCAATGGTCTATCAAGTCTTCAACCCCTTGGCAAGAAGTTGTATTACTGTTTCAAGCCATGCAAGTAGGAGCACACCACCTGAAAGGCAGGCCCATCTCACCCCTTGATGCTATACTTCTTGAATGATGATCCAGAGGGTGAAATGGAAGTGCTTTTCTGCTCTGACCAGGTGGACCTGTATATAGCTGCTCCACTTCAAGAGATGGGAAGAAGGCATAACCAAAATTAAATCACCAGACCTTTGCAATATGCATTACTTCACCATCTAAAAATAAACTAATACCTTTTAAGTGTCTCTCTCTATAGATACACCTGTCTCAATTGCTGACAAAAACTGCATTACAAAAAAAGAAATCAGCAAACTTTGCATCACCTTCCTGGAACAAATAAAGCAAGAGGATGTCAAGTTACAGTAAAGTGGCCTTTCACATTCTTTGCCTAAAGATAATCTTTCCCAGCCACATGAAATTAACTTGCATATGATTTAGATGGCTGGCAAAACCCACAAGCTCTCAACTGTCTGTATTTTTCTGTGGATAGAGATCTTACTGAAGAGCAGCTATCAATCTTCTGATGAACACATTCTGAAAGAAGTACTAGTTCTGTTTTTTTAGAGAGCTGGCACAGGGTACTTTTCAGTTGCTCACCCTTTTTCTTGACTGGTTACAGCTGTAAACCTGGGATCAAAAATCTAGAAGAGAAACACTAAAGCCACTCGAGAGGTTTGAATACTGTGAGGGTTCTCATTTCTGCAAAGTTGCTGCAATTTAATTGATGACAGCAACATACCAGAAGTAGTAGAAGCTAATTCTGAATTCTGAGTGACCTAAAGTGAGATCTACATCGCCACTAGAAAAGGACAAACATCCAAGCATCATCACACAGGCAGTGTTCAAGAGTCCTGCTGTAAGGATGGGTTCTTCTCTTGGATTGGTGGCTGGAGTACAGCTTGATCCACAAGGTCCATGAACAGATGAGTTGTAAAGCCTGTTTGTACTCAAAGAATGCCTTTCACCAAGAAGCTGAGCATACTTTGCAGTGCAGCACTATTCACACATCCTAGAAAGACTTCCATCATTTCTACTGCCAGCACTATTAATTGCTGTTATTATCAACTACTATTCCAGAACGGAAATGAGAAACGCAGCCCATGGAGTGACCGGGGCAGGTGCTGTGTTCAGGTTAAATAACATAGGCCACACTTACTCTGTGCCATCTGCATTTTCCCTCAGCAAAACCAGACTGCACCCATGATGCACTTTCAGGTCTCATTCTAACATGGAATCAGCATATGGCAGGAACAGATACCCTGACCCCAGGAACAGCTCAAGTGTTTCACCATATAATGGAATAGGTACAGGCTACAGTCACCTGAACTGTGTACATCTGGGACATCACAGCCAGCAGACTCTCAGAAACCTCATGCACACCTGCTATGGCAACTTTGCCATCAAGATCATCAAGAACATCTGATGAATACCTCCCAAAATACTTCCTGTAATCATTTATCACCATTTCCCCCACTTCTTTCTTCCTTTTAGTGAAAAGCAAATACATTAGTTCAATACTGCAGCTTTCAGTAATCTGCACAACACTCTTTTGATGTTGTTCATTAGTGCATGCAGAAACTGTTACATGTACATAGGAAAACTCTAAGTTCACAGCACTGTTTGCTTAAAAAGGTCCAGACTGACCTAAACAGGTATGGAATAACAAAATCCTAACAACCCATCCAGATGAGGGCCATGAAGCTGCAGAGCCTCTCCTACAAGGACAGGCCGAGGCTACTGGGGTTGTTCAGTCTGGAGAAGAACAGGCTCCAGAGATACCTAACAGCAACCTTCCAGTACCCGAAGGGGGCCTCCAAGAAGGCTGGAGATGGACTCTTTACAAAGGCCTGAAGCGACAGGATGAGGGAAAATGGTTTGAAAGAAGAGGAGAGTTAGATTGGATGTTAGGAACAAGTTCTTTACCATGAGGCTTGTGAACACTGGAACAGGCTGCCCAGAGAGGCAGATGAGGACCCATTTCTCAAGACATTCAAGGTCAGGCTTATCAAGGCTCTGAGCAACCTGGTGTAGCGGAGGATGTCCCTGCTCATTCCAGAGTAGTTGGGCTAGATGACCTTTGAAGGTCACTTCCAACCCAAACCATTCTGTGATAGAATAAATGAAGCTTAAAACAAAACTGAAAAATACAATGTTCATTTCCACACCAGTTCAGGAAGCATTAATAAGTCTGAAAACAAGTAACTATCTATTTTAAAAGCAAACAACTCAAAAGGAGTTGGGCAAACTTCATGATACATTTCTGAACAACAACAACAAATTCTACACGTCACACTTTTCTACCCTACCTCCTCAGCACTCTCAGAAAAAACATGAACTTTTAAAGTAGGCTGGAAAAGAGAACAGTCTCAAAGAGATGTCTTTGTGAACATGTCTCAAGCCTCTAAATCTGGTAAACTGTGTGTTATAGTAGTTGTATACTCTGTGATCTTCATACCATTGTGTGTTTTCTAGGTAATTTTTTGAGAAACCCAACAATGAAACTACTGACAGTTCATTAACAGAATACTTCATGTTTCCAGCTCTCCAGTATGTGTTACAGTTTATTGCTACCTAGCTACTTCAGGATTAGAAACAAAAACAAGAGTGCATGAATGAAAATTGGTTTAGCAAGTGCTATTTCACTATCCAAGCCTGAATATCGTGACTTTATGAGATAGCATTCCAGACCACAGCATCTAAATAATTTGATTCAGATCCAAGAGAGTATGTAAATACACACCTTCCATTAATCTCACTGACCTTATCTAAACAAAAGCAATACCTCCCCTGTGTTGCCACACTGCAGATGGCTGTCTCTCTACCACTGAGAGCCCCAATATCAGATCAGCAAAGCAGCAACAGACCTAGGATATGGGTTAATCCCCCTGAAAATGCAAGTGACACACAGAGCATTTGAAATTCTATTTCTTGGGCCTCGCTTCCTTACCTTGGTTGCAGGTTTTTCCAGTGTATCCCGGGTGGCACTTACACTTGTTTGGCCCAATACACTCCCCATGTTTGCATCCTGGCTGGCATATAGCTGCAAAAGAGAAGAACACTCCTTATTCTTCCAATTTGGTTACAGTTGAATGTGCTTTATTTTAAAACAAATGGCAAAGACTCAACAAACAGCAGCACTGATGTCAGTCTCTTCAGCATCATTACATGCTGTTACATTCCTTCTAATACTGCCTGTTACAGGAACAGTTGCCACTGTTCAAACATCAGGTGCACTTGCAAAGACAACCACCACACCATTGCAGGTGGGAACAGTGAGATATTTGTCAGCGGCTCACTACATTGTGCTGTTTCTGCACATCAAACCCTTTTGGTGCCTAACCAGCAAGTAGGCACTGGGCCTTCACTTGCTTCATGTGTGCATATACTATCATGTCATTAAATTGGGTAAATCTGGAGTACAGCCTAGCTATACAGGAATGTGACACCAATGTCATAGGAGACATCCACACAAAGCTAGAGCTCAGTCACTGCTAAGTAGCAGCACAGATGCCAGTATTCATCATTTCCTTCTCTGACTGTAAGGCAGCACACTTTACCCCCTGTTTTTTCACAGAAAGAATAGTCAGGCATTGGAATGGGCTGCCCAGAGAGGTGGTTGAGTCACCAACCCTGGACATGTTTAAAAGTTGTTTGAGTGTGGTGCTTGAGAATATGGTTTAAGGGTGAACTTTGTGGAGTAGGGATAGCAGTTCGACTCGATAATCTTGAGGGTCTTTTCCAACCTGAATGTTTTTGTGATTAAGCTGTGTCTTCCCTGAATCTCTCCCTTTCAGGTGTCTGGATTCTGGCATGGCAGTTATTTGCCTGTTTGTTTCTTGTTTTTTATTGTTTTGGGGAGGAGCGGGGTGGTGGTGGTGGTGTGGTTTTGTTTTGTTTTGTGTGTGTCATAGAACAGAATAGAAAAGAATCAACTAGGTTGGAAGAGACCTCCACTCAACACTGGTCAGGCCACACCTTGAGTACTGTGTCCAGTTCTGGGCTCCTCAATTCAAGAGAAATGTTGAGGTGCTGGAATGTGTCCAGAGAAGGGCAACAAGGCTGGTGAAAGGCCTGGAATACAAACCCTATGAGGAGAGGCTGAGGGAGCTGGGGTTGTTTAGCCTGGAGAAGGGGAGGCNGTGGTGCAGCCTGGCTTTGAAAATTGTCTTTAAAAATATCTTAAAAGGCACCACAGAGGGATGTTTCTAGTTAATGCAAGAAATAGTTTTCCTGATAAACACTGTCCAGAAACAAAGAAATAGGATTCAGGAAAAAAAAAATCTCTTAATTAAAATGTTAAGGGGCTGCTTAGACTACTAAAAGGTGTATCTCAATAAGTATATACTTAAGGGCTCCTGTTTATTAGAATACAGTCTGTACACTTCAGCTGCTTAAGTACTATCACCACAAAAGAAAGGTGCTTATGATCTGCAGCTCAGCCAGAACCACAGGTAGAACCCACAGCACTTCCTATCAAGCCTCCTACCAAGTACTTTGCACATTGCCTCATTAACTTGAATGAGGCTTCGCATGCTGCTCAGGACCTAAGAAGCAGAGGGCATTCAGCCAAGCCTGCACATCTGGCTGGGGTTCCACCAGCAACACCTATACACTTTTCCCACTCCACCAGCCCCATAGAGATAAGTTGGCTCAGGCTCTGCCATCTGCAGCCTCTCCAAATACCCCCTTCTCCAAGCAGCAGAGATACACTTACTGACTTTAAAGGGGTTCTATTAGAACATAGTGAACAATGAGATCTGGGTATAAAAATAACCTTGAGGCTGACTTTCCATTTTAATGGCAAGTCCTTTCCTTTAATAGCAGGCTGTTATCTCAGCTGTGTGGTATGAGCCTAGGCACACACCAGGCAGGCTGATGCGACTGGCTTTGTTTTGCTTTGAATTTACCACTCTGTTCATATTTTTGCAGGATTCCAGATAGAACAGATTAGACTATTTCAGTTTCTCTGCTCTCACACACACACATTTTGCTCATTCTGGTTTTTTGGGGATTTTTTTTTGGGGGGGGTGGAAAGGTGGAGGACGTTGCTTGGTTGGTTTTTTTGTTCTTGTTTTGGGTTTGACTGTGGGTTGTTCTTTTGTTTGGTTGGTCAGGGTTTTCTTTTTTTTTAAACACAATCAGACTCATAAGTAGCTAGAAAGAAAAAGTCTCCCAACTAATATTCTTTACATCTTAACAACTGAAAAAAATTCCCCAGAACTGACCACAATAACAAACAAAACATAATTTCCCTCCAATTAACTCGCATTTACAATGACTGAAACAAGCCATGTCCATGGACTTCAGCCTGCTGTGTGATACTCACTTCCCTAGCCGGCAAGAAGCAAATGCAGACAGTGCAGTTACAGCAGGCTGAGACAGCTGCTTTTCCACATTTAGGGTCCAAAAGACAAGTCAGAAACGCTTGCCAAAAAGAAGCATTCTTCTAACAATAGTCATTTTAAGCACAAGAATGCACTCAGTATAGTCAAGTGCCACTAAACCCAAGTTTGCTAATTTATTGTTGAATCAACATCAACAAAGACCTACCACTTCTCCAAGGTTTCCTCTCTGAAAGCACTTAAATTGGCATTCCCATCAGGTATGTGGACTGAGGCAGAGAGAAAGAAATCCTAAGCATAGCTCTTTTCATCTTTAGTTAGCTGCTGGTTTATCTAGGCCACAGAATAAACTGCAACTACACTTTCAATTTAATTTTGTCACCCAATTCATTCAAGAGATATCTGCAAATAAATTCTTATTTCAAGGTAAGAATCAAGAGAGATGTTGAGGTGCTGGAATGTGTCCAGAGAAGGGCAACAAGGCTGGTGAGGGACCTGGAATACAAACCCTATGAGAAGAGGCTGAGGGAGCTGGGGATGTTTAGCCTGGAGAAGAGGAGGCTCAGGGCAGACCTCACTGCTGACCTCATTGCTGTCTACAACTACCTGAAGGGAGGTTGTAGCCAGGTGGGGGTTGGTCTCTTCTCCCAGGCAACCAGCAACAGGACAAGGGGACACAGCCCCAAGTTGTGCTGGGGGAAGTATAGGCTGGATGTTAGGAGGAAGTTCTTCACAGAGAGAGTGATTTGCATTGGAATGGGCTGCCCAGGGAGGTGGTGGAGTCACCGTCCCTGGGGGTGTTCAGGGGGGACTGGATGGGGCAGTTGGTGCTATGGTCTGGTTGACTGGATAGGGCTGGGTGCTAGGTTGGACTGGATGATCTTGGAGGTCTCTTCCAACCTGGTTGATTCTATTCTATTCTATTCTCAGTTTGATGATTTTACATTTGGAGGCAGGGGTGGGGGCGGGTGGAGGCTTATATGTGAAAGCCTGCTCTTAGTTTCCACCAACTTTCAGTGGAGTCAAGGAGGTATTCTAAAGCCTTTTATCTGCCCATAAATCTAACAGGGTACCTGTTTTAAAGGTAAGCAAGAACTACTTCTTCCTCTAAAACAAGCTGGTGACTGTGATGTTTTAAGTCTCATTTAAACTTTCATTTTTCTTGAACTCCCTGTGAAAATAAGACAAGGAGCTGAAACGTGAATTAATGGCTTGGGTTTAGGGATTGGGTTTTTTTCAAGTGTGGGAGAGATGGAGAAAGAATTTCTGGTCAAATGCACACGCTGCTACAATGTGTTACGCTTGTGTAAAAGCCAGAAGCCACCAATCTTCACAGCCACTACCAGCTGCTAGTTCTGTCTAAGCACAACTCAATCATTCTTAATTACCACGTTTTAATTGTGTAAACACAATAAATGAAAACCACATTAAATAAATTAACTATGTTGGGTATTTTTCTATTTTATCTGTATTTTCTCCCTGCAGAACTGCTTTGGAAGCCCTCATCAGGTTTTGTCAAGTTGCTCTGCACTAAGCTGCCTGCCTTTTGAGGGCATGGGTGACAACAACGTTTTGCCCCCTCTCTTCATTCTCATCTACAATTAACAATAGAGACCTATTTATTGATTACCAAACACTGTTTTGTGAAGCTTCAGTCAGACAGTTCCACTGCCTCTTTTCTACCTACCTAACTCCTCTTCCTCATTTGTAGTCAACAATGGAAATCCCTGAGCTTTCTCAGTCGAGTATCTCTACCAACTTAATTCCTTTTCTGGTTTTCCTATCTATACCTTCCATCAGAACAGCCTTAAACATAACTGTGTATAATTCTTACATTCTTTTCCCTCTGCTTTGTCACTCAATTTCTGTTCCTTACTAGTTATTTCTTATTCCTTGCGTTTTATTTCTCACATGGTGCCCATACATAAGGGTTTCATTGACAGAAGTTGCCCTCAAAGTCTTCAAATTGCTCTTTCTGCACTCCTGCACTTATATTTGCCTCAAAATGCTAGACAGCACACATCCAACCTGTCCTTGAACTTCTATTTTTCCTCTGAAAACTAAAATTATGCATGAGAATACCCACATCTGAAACAAACTATGCTGACCACCTGCTTGAATGGCCTTGCTTCTGCCCTCAATTTGGCTCAATTGCTTCTGACTTGAAATCTCAGCTCCTCAAAACTCAGTTGTCCCAACCACAGAAAGTAATTTGTGGCTCAGCCCAGAGATGATTACATACTGTTCAGCTGCACAAACCTTTATTGTGTCCTCTAACACTGCTGAAGGCAGAACAGACTTCCAATGTGAGGCTGAGTTGCCCCAGCACCAACTTGGTAACAAGACTTGGCACACTGGTGAAAGCAGCTGTCCTCTAGGCTTCCTCCTTCACCTGAAACTAGCTCCTTTTTTCCCTGTGGTGCTAAGCGGCCACAACCTCAAGGTCTAGACTTTTCTTCCTCAGAGCCAACTTCAGCTCACTTCTGCCTCCTCCTATTTACTTTTTGCAATTCTTTGCAAATTATGCAATTGCATAAACACACAGTCAAGAAAATTAATCTGCCTCATTCAGTAATTTGGGTCTAGGATCCCAAATGTATGGCCTAATTTGTGGAATGGATCACTGCAGCTCTTTCAGAGTTATGTGTATTTTGTTCAACTACATACATATGCAGGAGAACACACAAAGGTTAACCTACCACACAGTTATCAGTAGCTGTAAAGACACATCATACCCCCAACTGACACTACAGAATTACTTCTGAAGAAAACCACTTTGCTTCCCAAATAAATATACTAGCAGGCACAACAAACATCTCTGCAGAGATTAGTAAGTCTGGCTGAGGAAGATGATTTTATACGCAAAGCATTCCTTTGCTCTGCATTTTGAAAGATAATTAATATCCTTACCCAACTTCTGCAACTAGAGACTGACAGTATCATCAAACAAAATAGGTAGGATCTAAATGCCTGACTATTTTGTCACAAATCACATGCACTTCTGAACATTCCTAATAACAAGTGTGGTCAAGATGCATGTTTAGACTTCACAGAATGGCTTAGAAGGGACCTTAGATCATTTACTCCAACCTCAACTCCACCGTGACCAGGGACACCTCTCAACTAGACTCAGCTGCTCAAAGTCTCATTCAGCTTGGCTTTGACCACCTCCAGGGAGGAGTTTCATTAAGTAAGCAGCTCCTAATTTTTCATGCACAACTGCTACATTTGCCTAGGTAAATCAGTTACTCAGTTTGCACACAGAATTCTTGTAGCAGCACAGGGACATGATGAACTGCAACCAGGGTGGGCTGTTCTACTGCAGGGAATTCTGTACTTGTCTGTGACCCCTGCCAAACATGTTTTTGAACTTCACAGACAAATCCAGACTCTGGGTTCATGAATGCCTTGTGATTCAGAACAGCACGTAAAAGCATGCATAACCTAAGCATGGATAATACCAAAATCAATAGGATTTAATGAAGTCATTGAAAGTTAATCTAATGCTTCTGCATTAAAAATCAGTGAAAGTTTGATCTAATATAATGCAAAATTAAAAAAGCAAGAAAAATTTCATGCTTTGCCTGTTTTTGTGTTTGCTTTCCCAGGAGACTCAGGGTAACTGCTTAAAGAGTAGTGCTTTATCATCTCAAATGCCTGTTTGTTGCCTGAATCTTTCTGTGTGTCTGCTCAATCGCAGCAGGTAGAAGCAGGCTAGCATGAGTGCCTCCGTGTGTGGTGGCAGAACAACTGGGCCCTGTTGCACTTTCGCTTATTAGAATACAACCCTTGCTGCCTTCAACAGAGTAAATTCTGTTCTACAGCAACAAAGCCGACTTTCACAGGAGGATAGTCAGCTGATTGCTTTGCCTCCTTTCTAAAGACTAGTACTCCTGCCACAGGGACAAGTAAGCAAGATGTATCAGCTCCTAAGCAGCACCAGACTGCAGCCCTGGGTACCAAATGCTGATTTCCTTTTGCTCTAACATGCCCAGCTATACACTGATGTAGAGCAGTTTCCCCGTGGTGGAAATGACAACCTGTAGCATCAGGGTGCTCCTGGGTACCAAATGCTGATTTCCTTTTGCTCTAACATGCCCAGCTATACACTGATGTAGAGCAGTTTCCCCGTGGGGGGAATGACAACCTGTAGCAGAGGTGCAAAGCAGACAGTGGAGCGCATTAAGTGCTTCAGCCATCCCAAAGTGATCTCCCACTGCACATGATTCAATCCCATGAAAGCAAATTAGGTCTCCTGAATCTGACAGCTTGTGAATGTGATGCTGGGAGAACAAACGATTTGCATGAAGGAAAAAAATACTGCCTGGGGCTTGAGGGTGAGATAAAGACAAAAGAAGGAAGAGTGGGGAAAGTTCAGAAAATAAGTATCTTATTGGATAGAAGTAGAATCATAGAATGGTTTAGGTTGGAAGGGACCTCAAGGATCATCCAGCTCCAACCCCCTGCCATAGGCAGGGACACCTCCCACTAGAGCAGGCTGCTCAAGGCCTCGTCCAGCCTGACCTTAAACGCCTCCAGGGAGGAAGCATCCACAACCTCCCTGGGCAACCTGTGCCAGTGTCTTACCACCCTCACTGTAAAGAACTTCCTCCTAACATCCAGTCTAAATCTCCCCTCTTCCAGTTTAAACCCATTCCCCCTCGTCCTGACATTACTAGACCTTGTCAATAGTCCCTCCCCAGCCTTCCTGTAGGCTCCCTTCAGATACTGGAAAGCCACTCTAAGGTCTCCTCGAAGCCTTCTCTTCTCCAGGCTGAAGAGCCCCAACTCTCTCAGCCTGTCCTCATAGCAGAGCTGCTCCAGCCCTCTGATCATCTTCGTGGCTCTCCTCTGGACCCGCTCCAGCAGTTCCATGTCCTTCTTGTGTTGGGGGCTCCAGAACTGCACACAGTACTCCAGGTGGGGTCTGACGAGAGCAGAGTAAAGGGGGAGAATCCCCTCCCTTGCCCTGCTGGCCACACTTCTCTTGATGCAGCCCAGCACTCGGTTGGCTGTCTGGGCTGCATGTGCACACTGCCGGCTCATGTTGAGCTTTTCGTCAACCCAGACCCACCAGATCCTTCTCCTCAGGGCTGCTCTCAGCCATTCACCACCCAGCCTGTATCTGTGCCTGGGATTGCACCAACCCAGGTGCAGGACCTTACATTTGGCCTTGTTAAATGTCATGAGGTTGGCCTGAGCCCACCTCTCCAGCCTGTCCAGGTCCCTCTGGATGGCATCCCTGCCCTCCAGCAACTCAGTTGTGCCACACAGCTTAGTGTCATCTGCAAACTTGCTGAGGGTGCACTCAATTCCTCTGTCCATATCACTGACAAAGATGTTAAAGAGCACTGGTATCTTATTGGATAGACAAAACAGCCTTGTTAATTTCCTTTCCCCTTCATCTTCCCCAAATGAATGTTTAAAACAAGTCAAATAACAAAAGCACATCTACATCATCTTGTTACACAGGATAGTTTCTATGTAAACTTAGGACTTAGAGGCTGTAATTCCAAGTCATAACCTTGCCAAAATTATTTCAAGAAATATGTTCAGCTAACCTTTGGGCCGGCACCTTAGGCTGGCTATTCTCTGCCTTAAGACGTAGAAAGCTGAAAAACAAATATCCAAGAAAAGAAATTCCAGCTTTTTATCTTTTTTTTTTTTCCTCTCTCTCTTGTAAAGAGGATAGACTTGACTGAGGTTTTTATCAACTTGTTACATTCTTGGAGACTTAACACACATTCAACATTCAGAGCTTTTTCTGAAATGAAAAAATAAAAACAAAAATCCTGGTACACATTTAAAAATGGAAATGCCTTAGAGCAGTATTTCGTTGTGAGATTTCACAAAGACTCTGGGACACAGGAGTAATTAAACAGAGTGACGTGATGCTATTCTTATTCAATCAACCAAGGAGCCAGACTTTGTCACATTTCACATGGTACAGCAGTTGTAAAAATTCTCATATTTCACAGTTTAGGTTCAATGTTTCTATCAACAGACCATAAATGTGTTTCTTAAAGAGACAGTATCCTTGCATTTAAATACAGGCATGAATTTTTAGTGCTGCATCTCCACAGGGCAAGCGTAAAGGGTTAGTATCTGGGTGCTAATTTGAGAGTGATTAAAGTTACACTATTCATAAGTATTGCAATGTCTGCAATCAATAAAACTGCCAGCATATAAATCTACTGGTCATTTTTCTAATGTTTGAATTTTGAATGTCATCTACATTAAAACTAATCCTTAGAGACCTTTTTAGCTCTTACTACCATATGAAACGAGACATGCTACAAGAGCTAAATAAGGTGCAAACAAAGATTTATGTCTCAGGCTTATTTTAAATCCATTTATTTGCCAATAAAATTAACGTTAGCAGCATAGCTTGTTAGGCTACAGGGTCTTATTATAATAGGCTGGGACTTTAGCAACAGCAGGTCTTTGTGTTTTAAGTTGTCTGTGATTAACACTTCAGGGCTTGCTATGACTGCAACTTACGTTGGTTTAAATTACTCTTATGCAGGAAGTCCCTTAGGATTTGTTACAGTGGAGAGTGGCTCCCCAAGTGTTGCTAGGCTTTGAGGGAATTTTGAGGGAACCTCCAAATACAGTTGTAAATGATCAAATCATGCTTCTGCTGGGACTTCCTCAGGAAAAGAATTGGGACCACAAAGCTATTGTTCTGTACATAAAGTGCAGGATGAATGCAGTGGGGAAGTGGAAGAGGATACTGTGTCTTTAACATAGTCACCTAAATAATAGCCTAAAGCTTCTAAGCTGAGAAAGAATTGAATAAAAATAGCAAAACCTCTTTTTTTTCTGGCATAGCAGTATTCAAGCAGTATTGCAATTCTGTATTAAATGTATTTGCTTTGAAAAATACTAGGGATGCACAAAAATACTGGTCAGTTCATAAAAAGCAGACATGCTACACATCACTATTAATTAAGCATTCCCAACACAATGCATTAAGACAGACTGTACTCTTGCAACCACATTTTCAGCAACAAAACTCACTGACTTTAAGCAGGTTTCTGCTAGCAAGTCAGCCTCCTGGAAGCCAGTATTTCCATGTTCTATTATTGACAAAACCAGTGTTTTATTTTTGTGCATCTTGGGCTATACAGAATTGCCACTTACACTGAAAACACTGTTATGTGCAAGAAACGTTAAGTTCTAAGCAGCTCATGGCAGCTTCTCGCATTGATGTATGAGATGATTTGTATTGTAAACTCCCATCAACATTATTGTTGGTTATACAATGTCTCCCAGGCATCAGTGAGAGCACAGCCAACCCTTCGCCCCTTCTTCCCCATGCCCCTTGCATCTCCATAAATAGATTGTACAGTACAGATATGCAGCATTTAAGCTCATTAGGAGAGGAGCAGCAGTACAGACACACAACTCTAAGAAGGCAGCAGCATGCACAGTTCCCAGCAAAGCATTTGGTTTTATACCTGCATCTGCTACATCAGCTTGTACAAGGCCTCTCCTTTTCTTGCAGGTCAGGTCCTCTTAAGAGCCTCCTGAAATAGTTATGGTTGCTACTAGGTTTGACTAAATCTAAATGCTAACCTGACATCCTTCAGTTAATGTTTTCTCATGATGCAGTGCTAAGGGGAAATGTAAACTGATGGCTTGACTTATACTTTCACTAGTGGATTACTTCACTGCTTACATTCTTGTTTGCTCTGTCCCTAGGCTTTTAAGCCAATTGGCCCGGTTCTACTGTAAGGTGATGGGAAAACTCTTTGCTGACTTAGTCAAACCTCAGCACAGGGAGTTACAACAGATGCATGCTTTGAAGGAGCACACTCATCTTCACAACCCCTTCTCAAGACAATCAATAGAGTTTTTGTTATCATTTAAAAAGAATTAAACATTGAAGTAATGAAGTAACATCACTTCTTCTAAAATCCTTGTTCAGTAGCACTTTATTCCTGTTAAGCATCTTCTGTTGGTCAAACTTTTTGTCCTCTAGTGTATAAACATTTCAAAAGAAGGCATCTTTTGCTATGACCTCCAGCAAAGGAGTTGTCCAAACTGTAACCCAGAATGAGAATTCAAGCTGGTTTATATTGTCTTTCCTAAGTCTTGCTTAGTGCTTTAAATCTATGTTAAAGTACCAATTCTTTCTACAGTTCTTGGTTGTTAAACTGCAGATAAAATTTTCAAGCAAAAGGCAGACCATGCTTTAGTGCACCTTGACTACACATAACTAACACTGAAATCAATCACAAACAGACATGCAGCCAAGTACAAAGCAGGTGTATTTTGTTCACAAAACACGCACACATGTGGCAATCGTTTTTATAGCCTCTACAAGAACTACAGAGATATTTGTAAGCCAGCTAAAACCAAGGTAGATAGACCATTATCTCTAAGAATAACTTTCAGGGAATCAAGATTAGTGGCAAAAGCATCCACATAGAATTGTTTATCTGATAACCCCTAGCATGGCCTGCTGGAAACTGAAGGGCAGACTCTTCATAATGACAAATAAAAAGCATCCCACTACTTCTCACAGAAGCCTCTGCATTAAATGAGTGCATCATTTATCCCACAGTTTAGTTTTCTGATAGGACAACCAGCTTCCAGAGCTCAGTACGTGAGTATATATTCACAGTCAATTTCTGCACACCAAATTAGCAATGAGGGTCAGTCAGCAGCGGTTCGAAGGATTTTCCTGCTGCTTGGCCCACCTCTAGCCTAGCAGAGGATAACAAGGTCCAGATTATCCTTTCCTTGAGAAATACTCAGGAAAACAGCCTTCCCTGCAAAATATTGTCACAGGCATCCTAGTAGAGGGATGAGATGACAGGCTTCATTTGGTAACCTAGACTACAGTACCTAGAATACAAGAACGGATGACTGGTCCAGGCCTGGAACACAAAGCCTATGAGGAGAGGCTGAGGGAGCTGGGGTTGTTTAGCCTGGAGAAGAGGAGGCTCAGGGATGACCTCATTGCTGTCTACAACTACCTGAAGGGAGGTTGTAACCAGGTAGGGGTTGGTCTCTTTTGCCAGGCAACCAGCAACTGAACAAGGGGACACAGTCTCAAGTTGTGCTGGGGGAGGTAATAGGCTGGATGTTAGGAGGAAGTTCCTGACAGAGAGAGTGATTGGCATTGGAATGGACTGCCCAGAGAGGTGGTGGAGTCACCATCGCTGGGGGTGTTCAAGAAAAGCCTGGATGAGGCACTTAGTGCCATGGTCTGGTTGACTGGATAGGACTCTGTGCTAGGTTGGACTGGATGATCTTGGAGGTCTGATCATCCTCGTGGCCCTTCTCTGGACACACTCCAGCATCTCCACATCCCTCTTGTAATAGAGGCTCCAGAACCGGATGCAGTACTCCAGGTGGTGTCTCACCAGAGTGGGGTAGAGGGGCAGAATCACCTCCCTTGACCTGCTGGCCACACTTCTCCAGATGCAGCCCAGAATCAGGTTGGCCTTCCAGGCTGCAAGTGCACACTACTGGCTCATGTTGAGATTCTTGTCCAGCAGCACCCCTAAGCCCCTCTCCTCAGGACTGCTCTTCAGCTACTCACTGCCCAGTCTGTATTTGTTTGGCATTGCCTTGATCTAGATGCAGGACCTTGCACTTGCCCTTGTTGAACCTCATGAAGGTGGCTTGTGCCCACCTCTCCGGCCTGTCCAGGTTTCTCTGGATGGCATCTCTGCCCTCCAGTGTGTCTGCTGCACCACACAGCTTGGTGTCATTAGCAAACTTGCTGAGGGTGCACTCAGTGCCTTTGTCCATGTCACCGACAAAGATGTTGAACAAGACTGGTCCCAGGACTGATCCCTGAGGGACTCCGCTTGTTACTTGCCTCCACTTGGACATGGCCCCGTTGAGAGCCACTCTTTGGGTGCAGCCATCAAGCCAGTTCTTTATCCATCTCGTGGTCCACCCATCAAACTCATGTTTCACTAGCTTGGAGAACAGGATGTGGTGCGAGGCAGTGTCAAAAGCCTTGCTCAGGTCCAGATAAATGGTATCAGTTGCTTGCCCTTCATCTATTAACGTTGTGACGTATTCATAGAAGGCCACCAGGTTTGTCAGGCAGGATTTGCCCTTGGTGAAGCCATGCTGATTGTACCCAATCACCTCTTCACTATTCTGGAGGATCTGCTCCATGATCTTACCAGGCACAGAGGTGAGACTGACTGGAGGCTAGGCAACAACATGGGATTTTTGGACTTATGTCAACTGGGACACTCAACATCTAATGTTAAAGCACTAATGCTGTGAGTCCATCAGTGTAAAGGGTCAAGACGAGGTTAACATCACATGAGCTAAGAGATGCCCCTTCAATATTTCTGTTGCTTTCAAATTAGCTTTTCCATGCACCAGGTTTAACTAATAGTCATGGTTTGCCAGAAAAAAAAAGCTTCAGTAAAGCTACATAGCTATGTTAGTGATGGAATATATCCACAGTACTAAATCCAGATTAGCCACCAAATGTGTGGATGGATTTGCAATTTAAAAGGAGTAAGAAATGCCAATGAATTTGAGTTATGTTTGTTCAGCCCTTTTGAAATTATGTCTACATTTATATCAATCTCAAAACTGACTTTAGTGTTCACAACCTGAAAGAAGAGGAAAATATCCTATTTATCTCAAAGCTGAGATGTTCCTCAGTCGGAGGAACATCTAAGTGCATTCACTGAAATTGGCAAGGGCATTTAGGAGGGCAACTTCATGTCACTGAAATGGGAATATTTCTACTCACTGAGATGTTACAGCTGACACTGATAGGCTTTGGAAGCAAGCTTACAGAGAGATCAGACCCACATGCACTTCCTTACACGTACAAGAGTTGATCGGTGGAGTTTATTAACAGAAGGCAGGGGATGTTTTGAAGGAAAAGTATAAATTAAAGGAGGGGCCTGATTTCAACTTCTTCCTACATGTTTACAATGTGAAGAAGACAGCTGAGGTATGCTGACTTGCGTTACTAAGCAGCAGTAAGCATCATCACATTCTGTGTGCACTCCTGTGTCAGTCAAAGGAACATAAAAGGAATTACTCCACAGAGTAATTCTTCACAAAGGCAAGTTTAGCTAACACAGTTCAGTTTCCATTTGCAACTCTATGAAGGGATTATGGATGGATGATCAGGAGCACTGATTTACCAAGGTTTAATAGGTTACTGCTTGTCAGCCAGGCCACACTCCTATTAAAGCTGATATATATAGGGTTAAACCTCTGGCACAATCAAACCATTACCTTAAATCATAGTTGGCTTAAACTAACACTTTTTTTTTTTCCTCAATAGCCATGGGCAGAAGGCATTACCACATCTATCCAGTGGATCAGATCAGCTGGACAGCAGAAAATGTATCCAGCTACAGTAATGATCACTTGCCCATGGCTCATCGTAGCTCAAAGGTCTCCATAAAGTGGGACAACCCTGCCATGTACTGGAGATGATGTTCTTGCTACTTTCTGGCTCCAGCACAGCTCTTACCTTACATTTGTTGTCAGAAAGATAAATTTAGAGGTAATTAGTGCCTACACAGTAAATTATGCATGAGTAAACAGGTGAGAGTCCAAAGGTGCTATAGCACTTGCAGGCATACCAAGGATGGCTCAACTAGTTTGGGAAAAGCAGATCCAGCTCACTAAGAGAACTCAGCATTACTGCCTGAATATTTACAGCTTTTTCTCTTTTTATTGACTTATTTGTATGGTGTGTCTCAATAGTTCTTTTTAAGCCTTGATTCTAGACTTGTTTTCATTGTGCAAATGCAATTCATTCTAGACACAACAAAGCAAATGCACATCTAGTAAAGGAATTATGACATGTTACTTATGCCAGTCCTTTTGAGGACAGGAATAAGAGATTTGCCTTTCCCCACAGAGAAAGCAGGAGAAATAATTGTGCACTTTTGGGAATTTTTTCAATTATATACCCCCTTGGTACAGTTAAACACTCAAGTTTTCCTTTGAGGCCTGGAATGCTGCCTTCTGTGCCAGGTTAATCCTTCATACTGAACATCACATTCCCCAGGTAGAGTTGACTATAGATTTTCTGTTTGGCTGCAAGCACTAGCAAGATTCACTTTCATTTAATGTAATCTCCCACTCTGTGATATGACTGGAATTTTCACCACCCACAACTGGGGCAGATTTCCTTGCTTTATTTTGCTAAGAGTTTGGCTGCCATTTAAAAAACTAGAAAGAGTGTCTAAGTTTTTAATAAGGTCTTCACTCAAATATCTGAGTCTCTTCTGAACCAGCAATTCAAAACCTATCAGCACCCAGCATGTCAACAAAACAGGAGAAAAAAAAAAAAACACCAGCATTTAGACACCTGATAATTGAATTCTTCTGAAAGTCTGGACCAAACTACTGGAGATCACAGTATCACAGTATTACCAAGGTTGGAAGAGACCTCACAGATCATCAAGTCCAACTCGTTACCACAGAGCTCAAGGCTAGACCATGGCACCAAGTGCCATGTCCAATCCTGCCTTGAACAGCTCCAGGGATGGCGACTCCACCACCTCCCTGGGCAGCCCATTCCAGTAGCCAATGACTCTCTCAGTGAAGAACTTTCTCTTCACCTCAAGCATAAATTTCCCCTGGCGTAGCTTGAGGCTGTGTCCTCTTGTTCTGGTGCTGGNCATTCCTGATGCAGGCCAGGATGCCACTGGCTCTCTTGGCCACCTGGGCACCACATAAGATCCATCTCTGCCCTTAGAAATGCACATGGAAAATGAATCTGTGAACGATGGACTAAAATGCAGTGGAAGGCGGTGGGAATTCATCTAGCTTTAGCCTTAAAAAAAAGAGCATTTATGGTATTTGAAAACTTGGCAGTACAAAATTCAAAGAGCAAAAAAAAGTGTACTATTACTTTTGTCTTGTTTTCAGCTTTCAGTTATGAATCTCTGATAGCTATTCCTGTCTTCCAAGATCATAAAAATGCAACCACTTATGAGACTTGGTAAGAGAAACTGACTTTCACCTGAACATGAGTTGCTATTTATAGTCACAACACGAGACAAACAGTTTGTCTGTGAAAAGTGCCACAGAAAGACTCTTTTAATGTCTGGGAGGTTTTTTTGTTTCGTTCTTGTTGCATTTTTTAAAGCAATGTGAATTATTGATAACTTTTCAGTTAAGCCTTTGTGGCCTTGAACATTTAGATTTCAAACAGAACTACGTTATGGGAGATGGACATGGTTTCTATCATTCATGGAGTAGCCTCAACCAACCTACTTCACACTCTCCTTCCTTCTCTACAAACATTCACCCCAAGGAAAGGACTGATTCATACCAGTTAGAGTCCTAAACATCAAAATGATTCATAGTATGGCTTGAGAAATATTAAGCTGAGAACTCTACATCAAAAAACTGTATCAAGGATGTTATGTTTCAGCAGTACTTTACATAGCTTTTTAATCAGCCATCTTATGTACCTATTAAACATTGTGGGCTTTTAACACATTTAGGAATAAAGAAGCCAATCTTGCTGTTTACAGATTTGAACAAAACCTTTGCTGGGAGCCTACAGTTGCAATGCCAATGCTGTTTTTTCTATCTCTTCCCTATTTTTTACCCCTTAGAGTCACTGTCCTGCAGACTAAGCAGTTTAGAAGTATTTCATACCTGTTTTATTTTTAAAATGGCTTGGCAGAAAAATGAACTAGTGTGCAGACATTTGTACCTAAATTAAAAAAAAATAAATGAGGACCAGTACTTAGAGGTTCATTCCTGCAAAACCTTAGGGAATATCACTCATATATGCATTCTTAAACACATGAGTGAGTGTTCCTTTTATCAAAAGCTGCAGTTTTAACAAGCTGAGGTCTCTAGGACACTCCTAACAAATTTAACTTCTACACAGTGCTAGCTGCCACCACAGAATACCTTTTGAAGATGGAGTTAATGATGAAGACTTATCTACTTGGCTATCCTGCAATTCTATCAAGGATTCTAGAGAGATGTAAGAATCTCAGAAATGTTTCTCTTCACATGTGACCCAGTACAAGGATGCTGTCAGGTGGATTTATTCCTTCAGTTTGTGACTACTGAAAGAGTGTTTGAACTTAGTATTAATTGGAACATTTCCATCAACTTTTGTATTGTAAAAGATCAATAATTTTGGTCTCCTTCTTTGGTGCAAATATTCTCACCATAGCGTTTGCATCATGACACAGCAGTGTTGTATCAGGGTATTAGGCCAGAGCATGAACAAAACCAGAAACCAAATGGAAATTTCCAAATTTTTATTACCCTGAAGTTTACCTTACTTGATTGCATTACTTTTTGGTACTCTTAATAATAGAATTTTAAATGTGACAGCATCCTTCTAAGTAGGTCAGATTCACACATGCAAAAGCCTAAGCCCTGCAGTTTAAGAATGTGTGTAAACATGTGAAAGACATGACTAGGTGTGTACAAGCCTCTTCTACAAGTAACTAGAAGCCCCAGCAGCAACGATACTCACGTTGGCACTGTCCCCAGGACAATCGGGCCCAGCCCCAGCAGCAGTCAATTCTACTTCCAAACCGGCACAGTCCTGCAGAAGAGACTATTTGTCTGGGCCACCTGAACAAGAGAGTTCCAAAAAGTCCAGTGAATATACATTGGGACTAGCCAAGAAAAACACATGACAGAAGACCAGCAAAAAACTCCCCTGCATAGAAACATATATGACAACAAAAACAACAAACATCAGACAAAAAAGCAATAACTACTCTAAGCTGAACTACATTCCTAATTCAGAAAAAATATAAATAGGGAAAAAAAAAATTAATTAGCATAACTTTGTAAAGCCTGAAAAAAAAATGACATGCCTTGCAATATGCTCACTGCTGCCACTTCCAGGCTGGTATTGAATGACTTCTTGGTAAGTCTGAAACATAAAATTTATGACGTTGAATAAAGCACCACCATAAAGTTCCAGCATTGGTTTCTTTCACAATGTAAGGCCAAGCTTTCTCAGCGTTAAAGGGAGCGGGGGGGGGGGATCTAAAAAGTTTCTAAAACTGTCAAAAAAAATTAAATACCAAAGATGAGCTGGAGGCTTTTTTGGTCCACACAGTCTCAAGCAGTCACAAGGTACTGACTTAAACGGTTAAAGTTATTTAATAACCACCTGAAATCAGGTAAACGCTGCATGTGAGGAAACCCTAAGAAGCAGTCCTTGAAGAGGGGCTGATGCTGACTGGTCTCTGGGCAGGCAGGACTGCTGCGGCGAGCAGCTGGCCCCTTGCAGCATCCGTGAAGCTCTCCAACCGGCCGCTCCCTACACCTGACACGGCTCGGCACAACCCATGAGGCACAGGCTCTCCCAGCATTTATTTTTCGCCTCGCTTCATGTTAAAACTTGAGCTGCAGCCTCCGCCGTATTCTGTTTCAAATGCCTCCAGGCGTCAATACACTAACTTTATTTTTGCAGCACGCCAAGCGCTTCGCTTTTAATTCCTGCAGGACGCAACTCTGCCAGAGCAATAAACTTTTTGTCCCCAAGTCCGGGGCTTAGGCTGCCGAGCACCGCGCGGCACTCCCGTTGCGCGGCACAAGGGCGGCGGACGAAGCCGAGCGACCCCCGTGGTCGGGTCAATCCGGGAGCGGCAGCGGGTGACACCAGGTTCCGCCGCCCCGTACCTCAGGGTGCCAGCGGGCACCTCTTCGCGGCTGTGGGAGCGGCGCACCGGGGCAAGTCTCCGTCGAAAGCTCCGGGGAGCCGAGAGGCAGCCCCAGGGGCCGGGAGCGAGCCCCCCCTCCGCCATTTCGCGCCCCAGCGGTCTGGTGGTAGTTCAGAGCCCACGGAACGTTACAGCCGCCGCTGAAGCCCCCAGCCCAGGGGACAACTCGGGCCCCCTCGGCTCTCCCCATGGGGGCTCCGACCTACCCGAGGAAACACTAGCTTCCGTGCCGGTCCCCGACCATCGTCCCTCTGCTCACCCCGCGGAAGCCGGCACCTACCCTCTGTCAAACTCTCCGGCCACTCCTAGGGATAGGCAGGACACCAGGAGGAGCCGCAGGGAGAACTCCATGACCGGCGGAGTGGGCGGCGGTGGCGAAGGCGCTCCCCACCGCCGCGCTGTCGGGCGGACTATGGGTCACCGTGAGTCCGGCTACCTCCGACGCCGTATGCGCTACAAGGGCGGCGGAGCGGTGGCGAGCCCCTCTCTGTACCCGCCCACGCTCGGCCGGGCGGAGGCGGCGCCGCACGGGGAGCAAGGGAGCCGCCTGCCCCCAGCAGAGGCGGCCGCGGTCGCGCCGCGCGCCTCCCCCTGAAGGGCACCTGGTGGTCCGCGGCGCAGCCCACGCCGGCAGGGCCCAGCCCCTCAGCCTGTGCCAGCCGTGCTGGGACAGCTGGTGAGGGAGCTACTGGGAATGGGACCCCAGCCCTCTCCAGAGGGGCCAAGCGAGGCAAAAACCGCGCTCTGGAAGCTAAGCAGAGCGAGCTTTGTTCCCATGCGCTTTGCTAGCTTGAACTTCATGAGGCGGAGCGGCCACCGCTCATCTCTGCGCGCACAGGCCACATCCGAAGCAAAGAGCAGTAAGGTTTGCCCTTCTTCTGCCAACTGAATATGACCCAGAATAAAGTTTTCAAGCTAATTACAAAGTGCTTTTTATGGGTTTTTTAACAGCTCTCAGATGTTGACACGTGTGACATAAGATGTTCGAGTCCTTGACCAGAAGAGGAAAGTGACAAGTTTAAGCATTACCCAGGCAGCATGCAAGGGCATCTTAGTATCACAAACCAACAGGAACAATTCTGCATTTACATGCTAAAATACAGCAGTTATTTTTGTTTTGTTCCTTTGAACCATAACTCTCCGAACTTACTGAGGGACACCTCTTAACAGTTCATCACCAATTTAGGGTCCGAGCTGCTCTGATTACAGACACATGGGGCCAACAACTGGGACTAGGTTGCACAATTGGTTTTGATTCGTGCCTAAATCAAGGCTAAAGCTCATCAGCTGCTTCTACAAGGGTCTGGCTACAACTTCGAAGCAAGCAAAAAAAAGGCTTAAGATCGTGCTTAACACAGAGCCAACCCTTTTCGGGAATAATCTGGACTCCAGATAGAATTTTCAGGCTTTATGTTTGAGCTGGTAGCCCTCTACAGAGCATTTTTCATCTTCAGAATGATTCACTGATAATTTAAGCAACGCTACACAAAGGTCACTACTTTTTGCACAAGATACAAATGGTTCAGGGGAGCTCTCAAAAATTATACCCTTCCCTGATACAGTTTTACCACTTTCTGCTCAAGTTAGCAACAGAAGGCTTCCTCCAATGCTCTTGTTCCTTCTTTTGGTTATTTTTTTTCAGGACCACACATTCCCCATGCTAAGCTTTCTATCTACACTCTCATGCCAGGTCTTCCCAAACACAGAGGAAAAAAAAAAACACTCTAAAAGGTACAGGATGATGATGATTTTGCAACGTGGCCCTCATCTATGCTGAGACAATGAACTAGCCCCCTTAGAGGACTCAGATCGATATAAAATCTGTACTGAGGACTAAACCCAGTTCTCTTCCTTCACACGAGAAGCTGACAGACAAACAGCGAAGACCATGACACAGTGACATCCGGTAAAGACAGGAGAGCACCTGGGTCAGATTAGATTCTTGCTGAATGGCAGAGCTGATTTCCAGCTCTTGACTGATTGTCACTTTTAAAAATCTTTTTTTTTCACTTGGATATGTGATATGGTACAACAGCCCCTATGGAATGAGTTCACTGCTAAGATCCTGCATCTAGGGTAGAAGTCCTATTTGTGACAACCACAGGCATTTCTTCCTGATAATAGAATCCACCTGCACCTCTCCACCTTGTAGGAAAAAAGCACTCACAAATTACACCACAGACAAGTTGAGGAGAGATGCCTAAACGTAACATTTGAGCTGTGAATTAAGGTCTAAGGCAACCTGTGCTTTCCCTCAGATGTCCAAAGGGATACGTCATAAAATCAATTCCTTTCATGCAATGCTGCATAGTTGTATTTCTGTACACAGCAAATTCAAGGCGCACACTGCTCCTTTAAGCACGTGTACTCACAAATGATAGTAAGATCATTTCATCTCTTCAGAATGCCTCAGTATCTCAGTTTTCCTCAGCTGCCTCTTTGGCATTCTTGTATGCTGTTATGCAGGTCAGATAGGGTAACTACTCAAATTAAGATTGTCTGCTCTTGGTTAACTTCTGCTTCCAAACAAATTGTTTTGGACTATCAGCCTCAAAAAAAAAATGAACCACCCACTGAACCCACCACAACTGCACTTCCACACTCATCAACAGGGCTAAACATCCAGCCATTTCTTAATTCATTTGTTTTGCCAATTCTTTATCAGCACCGGTGGAGTGTTCTTCATAAGGTGGTTTCTCGTGTCCAGAATACTAGAAGGATTACTGAGTGAGCTGGCAAAGAACCAAATCTCTTGACAAGTTAAAAGTGTATAAAGCTGTCTTCCATACCCCACTGCTGTGTGGGTGTGCATCAAGGTAAGAGATAGAAGATGGAGAAGTTTTTTGGAACTATTACTAGAAGCAAATGATGAAGCCATAAGGTAGGCTGACCTTGTGGTCACTAAGATACTACCATAAAGTCATAGAGTCATAGAATGGTTTAGGTTGGAAGGGACCTCAAGGATCATCCAGCTCCAACCCCCTGCCATAGGCAGGGACACCTCCCACTAGAGCAGGTTGCTCAAGGCCCCATCCAGCCTGGCCTTAAACGCCTCCAGGGAGGAAGCATCCACAACCTCCCTGGGCAACCTGTGCCAGTGTCTTACCACCCTCACTGTAAAGAACTTCCTCCTAACATCCAGTCTAAATCTCCCCTCTTCCAGTTTAAACCCATTCCCCCTTGTCCTGACATTACTAGACCTTGTCAATAGTCCCTCCCCAGCCTTCCTGTAGGCTCCCTTCAGATACTGGAAAGCCACTATAAGGTCTCCTCAAAGCCTTCTCTTCTCCAGGCTGAAGAGCCCCAACTCTCTCAGCCTGTCCTCATAGCAGAGCTGCTCCAGCCCTCTGATCATCTTTGTGGCTCTCCTCTGGACTCCCTGCAGCAGTTCCATGTCCCTCTTGTGTTGGGGGCTCCAGAACTGCACACAGTACTCCACGTGGGGTCTGACAAGAGCAGAGTAAAGGGGGAGAATCACCTCCCTTGCCCTGCTGGCCACACTAAGTCCAGCAGCTATGGATCAACCGCTCAAATGACTAGCATAATACCCATATATCAAGCACAGGAAGAAATAGAGCACGGACAAAACAACAGGTGTTCAATAAAGCTTTCTCAAAGATACTGATGAGACACTTGTTTGAGTCCAAAGTGTAAGCTTTTTAGCTGTAAATTAGCAACAATGAGGCAGAAACACAGAGGAAGACATATTCTGAGCAGCAATGCTATAACCTTGCATACAAAAAAGTCAAAACACACACAGCAATTTCATATAGAAAGGTAAATTTTGCCTGAAAAGGTGTTTATTTTACTCAAATATAGTGACCTTTCCCTACCATGTTGACTCCTCTCTATTCTACCATCAAGATCTTTATGTACTTTTTGCCAAAGAATCCAGACACTCAGCTATGATCTTCTCAGATTTTTCAGTCTCATGGACATACTGAGCTCACATTGAGACCCTTCAATGAAAATAAAGACTGGCTCAGATACTCTGTGTTGAGAGCAGAGGAGAAGTCTGAAATGCTTGCAGTTACCTGTTGCCACCTAGAAAGCCCAGTAGGTTCTGAATTATCTAGAATTTCCCAGGGAATGAAGCCCTAGGAATGAATGCTACATTCTACACCCAACTACACACAAAATAGAATGTTGGTGATAAGGTGACAGAGACTGAAGAAGTACTCTAGAGAGTGGGGCTTACTAATTCTGCTGCAGGAAGGGTAAAGATGGTGATGACAACTGCTGCCTCTGCGATGGCAAGTGTGACCAAGTGAGATCTGGCACAACACTGTTAACACACAGAGGAATGTGTTCAGTTCACTGCCCAGCACAGTGGTCACACCTTTCCAAACAAAACATAGCGCAGTGTTAACTCCATTAAAGAATCAACACAATGAGCAATATATGTAACTAGTAATACAAGTAGCATCAACTGAAAAAAAAAACAAACAAAGAAAACCCAGGAAATTCAGTTGTAATGAAGATTACTTACAGTTTTCTCTAGTGAAATGAACCTTTTCCTGTATGCTTGAGACCTGTTCTTGACAAACAATACTTCATCTGGGGCTGACTGCACCCAGAGGTCTCAGCATTTAAAACTTCAGCTGCAGGGTTAAACATAGATTTCCATGTCTATAACCATTCCTGAGGGGAAAAAAGCAACAGAATAAAACCAGTTTCTGGAATGCTCCCTGGCATCAACTGGCCAGGCAATAGGAAGAACAGAAAGCTAAAACCAGAGAAGTAGTAGATATACTAGGCTGACAGATGTTGGCAGATATGGCAGATCACATCATATGTGAGATATGACAAAAATCAGAGAAACAACTTCAACCTTTATCTTCATTGTTATGGGTAACTATGAATATAATCACATCAATAAAAGATATTGCTTGCAGGTAACTTTGCTCTGAGCCATGCAATAAATGAATAATTTCTTTCAAGCCTACTTTTTTAATATTACCTTCCTCCCTGTTTTCTTAAAACACATTACAAATAGTAGTGAAGCTCTCTATTCAGTAGAAATCAGCAACACTTTTTGTAGCTTTCCCATTTACATAAGCAGAAATTAAGAAACATAAACTGATTTTCTCGTAAATCAATCTGTCATGAGACCAACGACAGATCTCCTGTTCTCCCATTTCATACTTTAACCACAAATCCATCCTTACTCCCTTCTAAGTATTTCACCCTCATTGAGGCTGTGATGGTTTGGGTGTTCCCCCCCACCCCCACTTTAGAAATCACCCAGACTACACTCAGATGGCTCTGGAAGCTGGCTGGTTAACAGTTAACCATGAACACAACACTACTGAGTCATTAAAAAACACTGTCCTCTCCAAAGAAAAGCTTGATTTGTAGCTGGTGTTCACGATCACAACCTGTATCTGTGATGCTAATGTAATATAGAATACTATCAATCAGGTTGGAAGAGACCTCCAAGATCAGCCAGTCCAACCTAGCACCCAGCCCT
>WAAF01019610.1:1020904-1039857 GCA_013400475.1 Tricholaema leucomelas
TTCCAGCACCTCAACATCTCTCTTGAATTGAGGAGCCCAGAACTGGACACAGGACTCAAGGTGTGGCCTCACCAGTGTTGAGTACAGGGGAAGAAGAACCTCCCTCATCCTACTGGCCACACTGTTCCTGATCCAGGCCGGGATGCCATTGGCTCTCTTGGCCACCTGGGCACACTGCTGGCTCATCTTCAGCCTACTATCCACCAGTACGCCCAGGTCCCTTTCCTCCTAGCTGCTCTCCAGCCACTCTGTCCCCAGCCTGTAGCGTTGCTTGGTGTTGTTGTGGCCAAAGTGCAGAACCCTGCACTTGGCTTTGTTAAATTTCACCCCACTGGCCTCTGCCCACCCATCCAGCCTGTCCAGGTCCCTCTGCAGGGCTCTCCTACCTTCTAACAGATCAACACCTGATCCTAGCTTGGTGTCAACCGCAAACTTAATGATGCTGGACTCAGTCCCCTCATCCAGATCATCAATAAAGATGTATACTTCTTAAAAAATGCAGCAGCAAAAAGAACACCTATGAAACTTTCAGTGTTGCTACTTTTCCTCTGGGACTATGCAAATCTGCTTTTCAATCAAGTTGGTTGTATGGCACATTTGCAAGTGGTATTAAGTAACTAGTATGTCCGTCCATCATACACTAGGTAACAATCTCTGTCAGTCCCATGATAATATGAATTACTGCATTTTCTTGATTCCTCACAGTTTTCTATCAGCTAAATGTATCCTGGTACTCTACCTCCTTCTTAGTAAACCAATTTGAAAGGGTAAGAAAGTCATGCAAACTTTCAGAGACCACAGTATCAAAGTACTTCCTGTACATATAAACACTATGCTTTGAAAACACCATTTCAAAAGCTTTCATTTTTTTGGCATCAGGTCTTCCAAAGTAATTTGCTTTTTCCATTTTTTTCCATATACATACTTGTTCCTTCTTTAAAAACTGAGTGCTACTTGTGTTGAAGTTTCCAGCATTTCATTACAGTGTAAAGAATTTATTTTCCTCTGTCAATAAACTGCAATTTACCTTTCAGAGGTCAACAGAATTTAGTATTCCCTTTTGCATGTCTTTAAAATAGATTTCTAAACAGGTTCACCTGATCAATTTTTGTGCCAAACATATTTTGCTTTGGGGATCACTATGATAATCATAGAATCAACCAACCAGTTTGGAAAAGACCTCCAAGATCNCCCTTGTTCTGTTGCTGGTTGCCTGGGAGAAGAGACCAACCCCCACCTGGCTACAGCCTCCCTTCAGGTAGTTGTAGACAGCAATGAGGTCACCCCTGAGCCTCCTCTTCTCCAGGCTAAACAACCCCAGCTCCCTCAGCCTCTCCTCATAGGGTTTGTGTTCCAGGCCCTTCACCAGCCTTGTTGCTCTTCTCTGGACACGTTCCAGCATCTCTCTTGAATTGAAGGGCCCAGAACTGGACACAGTACTTCAAGGTGTGGCCTGACCAGTGTTGAGTACAGGGAAAGAATAACCTCCCTCAGCCTATTTGCCACACTGTTCCTGATACAGGCCAAGATGCCATTGGCTGTCTTGGCTACCTGGGCACACTGATGGCTCATCTTCAGCCTACTATCTACCAGTACCCTCAGGTCCTTTTCTTCTTGGCTGCTCTCCAGTCACTCTGTCCCCAGCCTCCAGATCTAATATCATCCTGTTCATTATGGCGTCAGCCTCCCTGGCCCCACTTGCAACACCATCACTGAATGCAGTAAAACTGGCAACTGATGTAAAAGACATCTGCAGCAGGACGGTGAGGAAAAGCTGAGTCACCTCCAAAAAACTGGTGCTGAAGTGCAGCTTGCCCTGCATCTCTCAGTAACAGCAGCAACAAGAGAGATGCAACTGTCAGAAAACACAAGCTGGTCCTGGTAGGCAGGACCAGAAAGCACACTGCATGGATCCCACCTGCAGGTAGGCAACTGGGTGGAACTGGGATGAATTCTGCAGATGAGTGAAACGACTGTGAATGCCTTCATAGCCTGAGCAGAAAAACATGCATATGGCCTTTGATGCTGTTTGAGAAAGGGAAGAACAGAAACAAGTTTTAGGAAGCTACTGAATTGATGACTGACAAACAATTTGAAGCAATCAGATTGTCAGCACCAAACAGAATGTCTCCAACAAGACAGCATCGCTGTTATCTGCTCCAGGTTGTCCTACCCTGTTAGCTCTCACTATTCCCTCTAGTTAGTCAGCTTTTGGGCAAGCTTCACAACAAACCAACAAGGTTTGGTGAGGAGGAGGCAGGGCTGTTTCTCAAGAAGGTGGCTTCAGTACATCATCTTTGTAAGGTCCCACTGTTCAAATAAAGCTTTGAGTTCAATGCAACTCCTTTAGCTTTACAACACATTTTGCAGGTCACACTACATCTCTTCATGTCCAGGTGTGCACTTTGCAGCCAATGTCCAATACTTTCCTCACAAAACCAAATGGTTAAACACCAAAAAACCCTGCTCTATACATCACTAATAAATTGTCATCTAAATCATGATCATGTCCATGGGCTGCATGCACATGCACCTAGCAGTCAAAGTGAAGGGACTAAAACTGTGGCACCAGCAAGACATTCAGCCTGAGTGGAAATTACCAAAGAAATACTACTCTTATGGCAAGAAAACACACATACTTGGCAACAATCAGCAGTGTGCTGCCTTTTTCATGGGCAGGAAGTGCATGAAACCCTCCTGATCAGCAATATTAGAGGCTAATGAGAGGTTAGGTAAAAAAAAAATGAAGCAAAAATCAAATCACCAGACCATCACCTACAACTCAAAGAAAAACCAGAAGAGTCACATATGTCATACAGAGGACAGCTATTAAAAAGTTAAGAATAGAACTCCCACAAGTACGTGAGCTGGAACCAACCAAACTCATTTTCTGCTAAAACTTTAATGAAAAAGAGTGATGACACCAAGCTGTGGGGCACAGTTGACTTGCCAGAGGGCAAGGATGCCATCCAGAGGGACCTGGCTGAAGAGGTGGGCCCAGGCCAACCTCATGACATTTAATAAGGCCAAGTGTAAGGTCCTGCACCTGGGTTGGTGCAATCCCAGGCACAGATACAGGCTGGGTGGTGAACGTCTGGAGAGCAGCCCTGAAGAGAAGGACCTGGGGGTCTGGGTTGATGAAAAGCTCAACCGTGTGCTGGGCTGCATCAAGAGAAGTGTGGCCAGCAGGGCAAGGGAGGTGATTCTCCCCCTTTACTCTGCTCTTGTCAGACCCCACCTGGAGTACTGTGTGCAGTTCTGGAGCCCCCAACACAAGAAGGACATGGAACTGCTGGAGCAAGACCAGAGGAGGGCCACGAAGATGATCAGAGGGCTGCAGCACCTCTGCTATGAGGACAGGCTGAGAGAGTTGGGGCTCTTCAGCCTGGAGAGGAGAAGGCTTCCAGGAGACCTTATAGTGGCTTTCCAGTATNCCCTTCCAACCTAAACCATTCTATGATTCCATGTTACCAGAAGACATCTCCATGAAGACATGTTCTCGATCATAGTTTTAATGTAAAGATCTGAAGCAAGCAGGCTGATTGGTTTATAGATTACCTGAAATAATGACTTTACATGAGTTTTCTCTTGTCACGAGCCCAGACTGCAAGCTAGGACTTCCTGGACTATGTCAGAATTTTCACGTATGAGAAACAGCCATAATTCAGCCTGAAGATTTACTGAAACTTGTCTGCAGGGGAAAAAAAAGCAGCAAATAATCTTGCCGCATGGATTCAATTGTTTCTCCTCATGAAGTACAGTCTTTACAGGAAGAAGTACACTGGGAGATGCAGAACCAGAAGGAAATGATTTACAGTAGCCTAAAATTTCAGCCTTGACTATCACACAGTTTTTGTAACTTTGATTTTCCCCTTGCCTTGAGTCATTGCCAATACTGGGGCAGGGGGGAGAAAGAAAAAAGAAAGTTGGAGATCCATGGTCCAGGCACTAATACAGCCCAGACTATCTATATAAATTACAAGTCATGACAGTGACTTTCCTGAGAGAAATGATTAAGCACTGCTTTAACGTGATCCTATAGACTTCCTTCTATCTTTTTTTTGAAACCATAATGAACCTGAATTGCTGTTTAAATTCTGGCAAAGATGGAATTAATCAACTCAACATATATAAATCACTCAGGGTCTTGATTTTCCTGGTTTGATTTGGCTTCAGGTGCTTTGTTTGCCTGAGCTATAGTTATGCAACGATATGGATCCTCAGATACCATCCACTGATAAATAGACCTAGGACTGCTTATATAAACAAATCTAAATTGCTGCTGTCTAGGGGAAAGTGAGCTTCTCTAACTGATTGAATTCTTTATATTCCCATCTTGCTTCATCCTAACAGAAACACTTTTAATACATTTTGAGGTACCAAGGCACAGTAGTAGGCAGGAAAACTTACTACAGATGCTCCAAGAGCTATGATATTGCTGATCCAGCTCCTCTGTTCAACTTCATATAAAGTGCAACCTGTGACAGAACTTTCAGAAGTCAAACCACAGTGTGGACAGCCTATTAGTTGTATTGCTGTTTCACAGAATGACTCAACGGTTCAGGTTGGATTTCTGTAGGTTATCTTGTTCAACTCTCCTTCTCAAGCAGGGTTGCCTACAGATGGCTATACAGGACCACATCTAGGCAGCTTCTAAACAGCTCCAAGGATAGAGAATCCCAGGCTCTCTAGGCAACTCATACTAGTAGTCAGTCACTCTTACAGTGAAAAAGTGTTTCCTGTTTTCAGAAGGAATCTTGTTTGTATCCATTACCTTTTGCCCCTGGACACCACTGAGAGATGCCTGGCTCTTCTTTACATCTTCCTTGCAGGTATTTTTCTGCATTGATGAAAATCCCCCTTGAGATTTATCTTCTCCAGGCTAACCATCCCAGCTCTCTAAGCCCTTCTTCACAGAAATGCCTCTTAGTGAGTCTTTTGCTGGACTATCTTCAATAGCTTTGTATCTCTCTTGTATCAAGGAGCCCAGAACATGGCACTCCCAGGTATGGCCTCACCTGTGTTCAACAGAGGAGAAAGGATCACCTCCCTTCATCTGCTGCAACACTTCTCCTAATGCAGCCCAGAATATCATCAGCTGCTCATGCAGCAAGGGTACATTGCTGCCTCACATTCAGCTTGGTGACCACCAGAATCCCCAGACTTTGATACAAAGCTGCCTTGTAGACAGGCAACTGTGAGCATCTAGTGTACAGGTTTATTCCTCTTCAGGCACAGGACTTTGCACTTTCCTTTGCTGAACTGCTTGAGCTTCGTCAGCTCACTGCTTCAGCCTGTCTCAAGGTCCCTCTGGATGGCACTGTGACCCCCTGGCATTATCAGCCCCTCCTTCCACTTTGTGTCAGCAGCAAACACTGTGCCCCATCATCCAGAACATTAATGAAGATGTTAAACAGAACCAAACCCAGCACTGACCTCTGTGAAGCTAACAATTTCTACCAAAAAAAGAAAGTTTTTGTATGTTTTAAGTCAAAACCACAACAGATTCCAGAAGTACGGTGTGGCAATAGTTAAAGTGCATGAGTAGTATGACAGCTACTGCACAGATAGCTGCTTGAGAGTCTTCTAAAACCTTTCAGTATTACAGACTTTGTTTGTGGTTTTCATTAAGTAGGATGAGAGACTAAAATGTGCATGAAATTGACATCTTCAGAATATATTGTGAGAAGCAAGAGGATGGAAAAGATTTAAGATGGGTTTAAGTGCTCAATATGAAAGGAAATGAAGCAGTTTCAGGGTTATCTATTGAGTTTGGTAGACTGCTTTTTCTACAGTCTTCTAAAGCAATGCAGCAACATTCAATTTTACTTTGTACTATGTTCCTCTTGAAGCTGTATATTCAAAACTGAGACTTCTATGGATATCTTCTGAGATAGGAAATTTGGGATTCTGTTTTAAAAAGCAGTTTGACACATGTCTGAACTGCTGAAATAAATGATAATTCTCCTGAACCACGACTTTTTGTAAAACAGAGAAAAACAGGAGTTCTGACTGGGATGGATTTGGAGCACCAGGCTAGAAGCTTTTTCTATCAGTAATGAAGATACTTTGCAAAAGAAGTGAGAAATTTTTAGGAATATAAACCAAATTTTAACAGCCACCATGAAAGGAGAGGGGAAATCTATGGAGGAGACTGGAGCAAATCTGTCAACAACTTTAAAGACTGGTTTGCAGGCCATATAAAAAAAAATGTTGTAAGACAAATGAAAAGCAGTCCAAATTTTAAAGAGCCCTGTAGTGCTTTAAACAGCAGAATCCACAGGTTAGAGAACTAAAACCAAGATTAATGAACAGCTCTATGGCCAAGCAGAAGATGAAATTAAGATACAGGGATAAAAGTTGATTCCTTTACATTTTGAAAAGTACATTTTATTCTTGTCTTTTTAATGCTAATACCTAGATAACTGTGACTGATAACCATGCTTGGTCAAGTAGGGGAAATACTGAAAAGAACTGAAAAGCCAGGCAGTAAAATGCCTATAAAAAGCTGCAATTTCTTGCAAGAGCTATATCCTGAACTACTCTAAAACATTTCACAAGAACATGAACAGCTTAATAGCTATACCTTTAAAGTGACAAACTGTCAGCTCTCAAAGACAGTAGGATACCATCCAGATAAATAAGGTGTCATTTTTCATTAAGTGTAGTTGAATCAAGTCAGTTGCCCATCACTGTCAAGCTTGCAGAGTATTCAGTTTCTACTTGTACTGGAACTGAAGACAATGATCATGTAAGGAAAAAGAAATACATTCTAAGTAGGTTAAATCAGGAGGCAACCAAACAAAGTCCACTTAAAAGGATTAGATTAGGTTTCTGCCACAAAATACATTAAAGATGCTAATACGTGGTCCTCATTCCCTGAAGAGTATGATTTTGGCACTCAAACCAACAAACATTTGAACCCAAATCTAGCTGTACTGAAATTTAAGTTCATTCAGTTTATGAATAAACTCTCCAACCTCAGTAACATTACTGACACAAATAAAAACTTAGGTGTAGACTCCTGCAGGGTGTCTCTGCATTGTAAGCTACCCCAAAGAACACTCCTGGCACTTACTGCTTTTAGCCATTTCTTCCTGCTTGGCTTCATAGATGTTGACTTTGGCTTTGATCTTCCTGGTTCAAACCACAAAACTACTGCAGGAAAAAAGGCATTTTCTATTCTCTTTCAATCTGTGAAAGGCACATACAATCAGGAAAGCTAGACAGCACTTAAAGGAAGTCTACTGTGCTTCATGTAAGGTACAAGTCTAGCTGACTTCATCACCCAGGGATAAAGTGTTACTGTTCAAAACCAGCTTGTAAGCAACACTATAAACTGTCTTACTGCTTTCTGCACCATGTTGGCTTTCTCTGCAGATGAAGGTAGGTATCAAGTGATAACAACTTTGTATATTTTCACAGCCAACCGTGTGCTGAGCTGCACCAAGAGAAGAGTGGCCAGCAGGGCAAGGGAGGTGATTCTCCCCCTTTACTCTGCTCTTGTCAGACCCCACCTGGAGTACTGTGTGCAGTTCTGGAGCCCCCAGCACAAGAAGGACATGGAACTGCTGGAGCGACTCCAGAGGAGAGCCACGAAGATGATCAGAGGGCTGGAGCAGCTCTGCTATGAGGACAGGCTGAGAGAGTTGGGGCTCTTCAGCCTGGAGAAGAGAAGGCTTCCAGGAGACCTTATAGTGGCTTTCCAGTATCTGAAGGGAGCCTACAGGAAGGCTGGGGAGGGACTATTGACAAAGTCAAATAAAGTTTTACTTTAGAGGGTTTTTGGTGGTTTTTTTGTGGGGTTTTTTTGGTATTTACTACAGATAATATAAAATCAATCCAATTATAACAAGGATTCATTAACTAAAGGTTTTTAATTGCTTAATTACCTTAAATCAGTTTTTAAAGGATTTTCTTTTCCAGAACCCTCCTTTGAACAGGAAGTGTTACTCTGAAATGTTTGAGATATCTATTTATAAACAAATGCTTGTGTGTAATGGCCAAAGGCTAAAAAGAGCAATGTAATGTTTTAGTCCTGATTTTCATCCAGCAACTTATTTTATCCTGAAGTTCTAATTCCATCCCTCTATAAAAGCAACACAAACATGAAAACTAAGAGAAACCCTTTCTGCTAGAGCTTTTTTTCCCCCCTCCTCTTTTTCCAAAGTGAAGTGATGCTTGTGGTCAAATTACTTAATGAGAATAATTCAGTGTGTCAGCAATCATTCCAACAAAGAAACATGTCCATTTACAGTGTTAACTATTTAGAATAGAATAGAATCAACCAGGTTGGAAGAGACCTCCAAGATCATCCAGTCCAACCTATTGCCCATCCCTATCCAGTCACCTAGACTATGGCACTAAGTGCCTCATCCATCTATTGTTGGTGACCACACTAAATAGGTATTTGAATGGGACCATACCAGATGAATAAAAACAACCTTCATGGGTACCAAACATTAACTTCTTGTAGAAAATTAACTAAAAGCCTGCAAAAGCAGTGTGCAAAATTACACATCTCTAACTACTGGCATTTTATGCAGCAGGTGTAGTCTACAGCTAATGTGACTTTAAGTAATGTCAATAAAATACACCAGGAGTTATTATCAGCCCAATACATCATCATCCAAGCTTACACTGAATCACAGCAATAGATTTGAACTGTAACACAGCAGGTGTATGAAAATGGGTATCTCTTCAGAGAAGAAATCTACTGTTTATGATTAAGTACATGAAAAATCATGTTAGCTGGACAAAAAAAAAAAACATAATTACCAGAAGCTGTGCAGTACAGCTGAAGATTAACTCTGAATCAGAGTCGATTCTGCTAAGACAGCCACTGCAGACCTCAATTAAAGGAAGGCCCCTGGAATTTGCAACAGTGAGTCAAAACGTTGCGAGTAGCAGTCAGACGAGAGGCCTCCATGAAAGAAGCCACAAAGTTCTTAATGAACAGCAGTTGGCTCAAAGTGCTTGGCCTAAGTTCTAAAACATAAGGCTTCCATCCCTCACAATTTCCCCCTGTCGTCTATTTTAAGTACAGATAACTTCATTATCCTTATTTTTAAAACCTCTACTTAAACCCCTGCCGGCTCAGGGATAGTTTGTCAAGAAGAGTTGCACTGGCTCAATACAGATGCCACATAGAAACAATGCATATTACAAGCACTTTAAGTCTGCAAACTTAATGGCATTCCCAAAATTTTATACTAAGTTGGTTACATATCCCAAACACCACTTCTGTATTTCCTCTGTAAATTAAGTGGATTCTTTGTATACAAGCTCTTAAAACTACCTACCTTTCTTCATCTTATGCTTGTTTTAGTATGTTTTTGTATAGGCTGAATGCAGCCAAATAGCAGGTCAGCTTGTCACAAAGAAACCCCACATAAGCAGCTCTTAATATCTACCATTTCAAACAGCCACAGATAACTCAGAAATGGTCCACAGTCCAGGAAATACCAGATAAAAAAGCTACAAACATATGGGGGGTAGGGAAACAAACTTCCTAGAGGGAGTGAGTTCCACAGCTGGAGTATCTCAAATAACCATTCTCCATTCAACTCACCCTTCCATCTCCACGTTTACACCCCACTGCTCCTCTCCACATACGTGCACCAGAAGTACCCTAGCTGTCATGCAAATATTGGGCTCAAATTCCTGAGGTAAGTCCGATGATCCTCAGTGGAATAGTTACTATATAAGTTGAGGGGTTTTAACACGTAAATTACAAGTTCATTTTAGGCATATTCATAAGTATTTCTTAGGCAAGAAAACTTGCCAATTTTCTCTGTTTAACATTTCTCATCATACCATAGCCACAACCTGTTTCCCTGACATAGCTTCTGTCCTGTAACTTATGCAAGTCCATAAGAGTAGATAGCACACATCTGGAGAGTACTGGGAGAGCTGGCTGCCATCAACATGAGGCTGATCTTTATTCTCTTCACAAGGCTGTGATACCTAGGGAGGTTCCCCAACAATTTCAGAAAGTAAAGTCTTACTGCAAGGACAACGCAGGGATGTGCAGGCCACTCTTACTTCCATCCCTGGCAAAATCAGAGTGCAAGGCCTCTTGGAAGCTTTCCAACCTGATACATCTAGGATTTCCATGTACCTTTGTAGCCTCCATAAGAACCAGGCATCACCTCCCCACAGAAATTCTCAAGTTGTTAATATACTCTCTCCTTTTTCTTACCTGAAACATTACTGTAGGAGTATCTGTTCTGGCATGTGAGCATCTAGTCATTTCAAAATGATACATCTGCAAATGGAGTCACATCTAGGCCTTTGACTTGCTGCTACCTAGGGAAGAATAACGTTACTGAAATATAAAACACCAAACTAGGAAAACAACTCCAAAGTTTGGCATTTTTCTTAGAGATAAAGGAAAGCTAACTTTTGAGTTTTCTATTCCATGGCCCAGACAAATTCACTGCTGAATTGTTTACCTTACATATGCCTTTATCTCTGTATTGGTTTCACATAACAGTGATTTTTCCCTTTGCCTCATGCCTACGACTAGACAGCTGCGTTTCTACTGAGTATAACTCAGAATGACATTGCTATAATTGAAGGAGTTTGAGCCACGACACATTTGTAACAGAAACAGTTTGAGGTACAACAGCTTAGTCTATCTTTATACATTTGAAAATACTTTCCTTCCACAAACCCCCAAATTCAAAAAAGGTTAAATGAAATTGTATAACACCACAGCAGTAACAACCAACTACTAATAAAGATTAAAAATTATGGTGACTTAATAGACTAAATGGCACATTAAGTACAGTAGCTCAGAAAAATGGATTAACAATTAAAAATATGCATGGAATGCTCTTCCAACACATCCAAAGCAATGATCTGGGTTGGAAAACTACCACTGCTGGAAGAAAAAGCAAGGAAAAAAATGGACTATAATCACACACTAACTTGACATCCCCCAAAAGATCATTATTTACATTTGAAGCTAACTTAGATGTTTTGGTTTTTACATAGAAGCCCCTTAAAACTTTCCAAATGCTCATAACAATGGACTCTAAACAGAAGGGGCTGAGTACACAAAAGTAATTTACAAGTGATGTTTTATGCATGTAAAAGTCACTGGGTGAAAATCTATTCTCCTCAGTATCACAGACAACCTGACACCTTTCAGAGCAGCCATGATTTCAGCCCTCAGGTACCCTAAGTGCTCTTCTAATTCTTAAAGCTCAAGGCAAATCTTTCACTGTAGGAATGACAACTTTATCACAAGGAATGTGGTGGTAAAACCACCCAAGCAATACAGGTACATTTACATCCACACAACAGATTTGTACTTCTCAATGATACTAGAATTTCAGTAGATACACACACACATACATATTTTAGTGCATATATATATATGCACTAAAATACATATATACCACACACACACACATTTTACTGCATACATATATATGCACCAAAATACACATATGCACACTTATTTTGGTGCATATATATATATATGCACCAAAATACACATATGCACACACACATATTTTAGTGCATATATATATATATGCACCAAAATACACATATGCACACATATATTTTACTGCATATATATATGCACCAAAATACACATATGCAATCACACTTATTTCACTGAATATATATATGCACCAAAATACACATATGCAATCACACTTATTTTAGTGCATACATATATATGCACCAAAATACACATATGCACACTTGTTTTAGTGCATGCATATATATGCACCAAAATACACATTTGCACACTTGTTTTAGTGCATACATGTATATGCACCAAAATACACATATGCACACTTGTTTTAGTGCATACATGTATATGCACCAAAATACACATATGCACACACTTATTTTAGTGCATATATATATATATATGCACTAAAATTAGTACTCCTTCTATCAGTAGAAGTATCAAATTTGCTTCAAAGGCACCACCACATGCTGTGCAATTTTATTAAAGATGATATAAAATATGGTCTGAAGGGGAAAAAAAACCCCACAGAGAATTAGTTAGTAATTTCATTTCTCGATTCAGTGATTACTTAACAATTACACTCAAACAGTGCCACTCACTTTCCATAAAATTAACACTTCCATTAGCACCTTAAAAAACAAACCAAACTTCAGACAAACAAATGTATGAAAAAAAACGAAGGAAAATAATTTTGAGCTATAAGTTTCCTGCTTGACACACACAGAGTTTAAGAACTGTTCTGTTTCCACTCAGAAATGACCAGAGTGATTTATTGCAAAACTGTCCTAAACACTTTGTTACCTATGAGGCTTATCAGGTAGGTTTTGGAAAATACAGTTATTTTCTTAAATTCACTTGAAGAAGAAGGATGCAGAGCAGGACACTTCATTACTAACTTGATTTCTGAGTGAATAGAAGCTTCAGTTTCACTGTTTACATATGATCTCCATGCACTGAAAGCTTAGAATATTAAATTTCTTTTAATGATAGGTGTAATAAGCTGTAACTTGCTATGGAAAAGCCACTCAAGTGAAATGATGATAACCCTGTAGAACAGAATAGAATCAACCAGGTTGGAAGAGACCTCCAAGATCATGCAGTCCAACCTAGCACTCAGCCCTATCCACTCAATTACACCATAGCACTAAGTGCCCCATCCAGTCTTTTCTTGAACACCTCCAGGGATGGTGACTCCACCACCACCCTGGGCAGCCCATTCCAATGCCAACACTCTCTCTGTCAAGAACTTCCTCCTAACATCCAGCCTACACTTCCCCCAGCACAACTTGAGACTGTGTCCCCTTGTTCTGTTGCTGGTTGCCTGGGAGAAGAAACCAACCCCCACCTGGCTACAACCTCCCTTCAGGCAGTTGTAGACAGCAATGAGGTCACCCCTGAGCCTCCTGTTCTCCAGGCCCCGTAGTTTAAGTGCAAGTGTGGGAAGTTCTGAGGTTTTCTTTTTTTATATTAGACATTTAAGTAATATTTTTGACACTGGACATAACAGACAAGTACATGTATGATATCTAGGTTTGATCTTTTTTTATAAAAAAAATATTTATTAGTCTCCTTTTTATTTGAAAAAAAAGACCCAAAATACCCAGCTCCCCCCTAAAAAAACCCACAAACACACACACAAAAACATACAAAACCAAACAAATCCCGCACCAAAAACCACCACAACAAAACCTCACCACAGCAGTAATAAAATAACAGGAATTAAGACCAAGATTGCACATCACAAGTTTGTTCAAGTGCTTCCAGGTGACACACTGGAAATTGTATTGGAGTGGTTTTAAAAGAAGATTGTGCTGTTGTTTCTGCTGGCAACTAAGCAAGCAAGCATGAAGACTGGAACCAACATTTCAGCTATATTTTTTTAAGCATAACTATGCTTAAAAGGATAGCTCAATAACTATGCTTATAAGGATAGCTCAATAACTATGCTTATAAGGATAGCTCAATGCTCTTACTGAAAAAAGCCCTAGGTATATATACATATACAAACACATATAAAACTTTCACTGAAAGGGTAAATTACTAACCCAAAATCTTGACAGAAAATAGCTGCAGCTGATGGTGCCCATCCAAAGTAATACCCACAGAAACCCAGTCTAAAAATCAGGTGTGTGCCACTTCAATGCAGATTACTTAAAGGTGAAACTAAAAACATGCACGCTCTTGATCATACAGAGTTCTTTTCAATTGCTCTACACCACATGAATACCTGGTACAGCATGTCTTGTAAGAAGCCAGTCATTTTATAAGACATTTCTGCTTATTATGATCATCTTTTCATATGACAGATCCAGCGGGTAGCTGAAAGTCAAGCAAGAATAAGAAATGTAAAACATCAGTCTAAATGTCCAATCCTGCCTTGAACAGCTCCAGGGACAGCGACTCCACCACCTCCCTGGGCAGCCCATTCCAGTAGCCAATGACTCTCTCAGTGAAGAACTTTCTCCTCACCTCAAGCCTAAATTTCCCCTGGCACAGCCTGAGGCTGTGTCCTCTTGTTCTGGTGCTAATGTTTCCATGACCATGTGAAGAACCAACTGTTACTAAAAAAATAGTGGTCAGGGTGGTGAGAGTTCTGAATACCAAAATTAACAAACAATATTAATTTTGAAAAATCATATCTTGCATCACTTAATTACTCCCTTCATTACAATAAGGATAACAGCAGACTGGCAAGACAACAGGAAATTATCACAGAATTAACCAGGTTGGAAAAGACTTTAGAGATCGTCAAATCCAATCTATTACCCAACATCATCTAAACAACTAAACCTGCCCTGGCGCAGCTTGAGACTGTGTTCTCTTGTTCTGTCATTGGTTGCCTGGCAGAACAGATCAACTCCCACCTGGATATAACCTCCATTCAGATAGGAGTAAGGTCTCCCCCTGAGCCTCGTCTTCTCCAGGCTAAACAACCCCCAGCTCCCTCAGCCACTCCTCATAGAGCTGTGCTTCAGCCCCCTCGCCGGCCTTGTTGCCCTTCTTGAGACACGTTCAAGCATCTCAACATCTTCTGTAGACTATGTTAGAACAACTTTGTTCACCTTTCAGCTGGTCTCACTGGGCCCAGCAACATAAGAAACACAAACAGTATTTAGGTTTGCATCTTGGACATCAAGCTAGCTTCTTGCATAACAAGTTGCTAAGAGAATAACAATAGTTGTTCACTCTATTAAGTCCACACCATTTATGTATATTGAAACATGTAACAAAGTAACATACCTAAAAAGTAATGTAATGAAGCTCATATTTCTAGAGGAAAATACATGGCACAGAGCAGCAATTAAATCTGTGGTGAATTAGCTATTATCAACTGTAGAAAATATCTTCTCCTTTTTAGGCTTTTTTTCATTTGCCTCTCTTCAGTTTTCAATAAACAAAACACCAGTTCACCTCAAGTACAGTTCAGGCTTCATTATTCCATAGTAAGGTATCCTTAGATATGAGGAAGATTCTTTTCTCCTAAGAACAGAAAGCAGACCCCAGTGATGCCAATAGTGACAACTTCCCAAACTGGTATCACAAACAAGATGAAGTCTCACTATCCTGTAAGCCACCGAGATGATGGATATCATGAGATGCCATCAAAGTAACCCTGATCCTGGGAGGGGCGTGGGTGGGAGGTAAATCTGTCACAAACTTACTTTCTACAGTTAGACTCATCCAAGAAAAACGTCTTGATGCATATGAGCACAGCAGTAGTTTTGAGGTTTTTTTCCTTGTTTTTATAAACCTCTTCTTCCTGTGAAGCTTAGTTCTGTGTAGGGTGGCAGATATAAAATAGCTTAAGCCACAAATAAGCAACACCTGGGAGAAACTGTGCCATTAACATAAAAATAGGTACTTCTAAAAAGTGGAAAAAAAACCAAACAAAACAGAGATTAATATTCAGATTCCTGTGTGACTTTAGATATTTTTCTTGACTATGTTACATACTTAACAGTCTCTTGGACATTTGTCCAAATAAGGCTCCTTCTCCACCTCTGTTTTGAAGAAATACTGATTTTTGCCTGTTAAAAAAAGCCTTTTTTCTCTTCTATTCAGTTGCACACATGCTCCATCACCTCCCAAATGCATTCCTTCTGCTTTTCTTGTAGATACAAAACTATTACAGACTATTGAGATACATATGATAGAAATTCTGAAGCACATAACAGCACATATTTTTCCACTACTGGAAGCTCTTTATTACTGCATAATGTCAGATGATGCCAAATATCCAGCATCACCATAATTAAAATATTTATACTGGTAGCCATTGTCTGAAGCAGTGCATTGTGAAGATCCTTACTGTAAACAGAACCAAAGCTTGCATCAGGTGTCTTGCCTTGATGGTTCTTCCTTCAGCAGAATAAGGCAATGAATTGTCTCACTTCAGTCTCTGGAATTCTAAACAAATGAATTTGACATAAATAATATTCAGACTTGGCACACTGCTATCTTAAAAACAGTTCTCATTGGGCAAAAACAAGAGAAAATCCTGGATGTGATTGGTATTGCCACATATTTCACAACTGCTATATATTTTTCCAACCTCCAGTTACTCTTGTGGCTATAAAAGGTGGCAGAAAAAGTATTCAGTCATTACCCACTGAAGAACTCAGGCTAAAGGTATGACTTCATACTTACTTGTTCACCTTTGTGCTTCCAACTAAGCATGAAGTTTTCTTCAGCCTTCACATTGGAAAAAAATATCAAAATGAGGATTTGGATCTTTTAGAAAGGTAGGTTCCATGAAGGATACAGAATTTCAGGATGCTTTCCCCCCCACCACTATATATTGTTTGTAATTGTTTGTTGCATGCACTGACAGTGTGTTCACGTGGACCAAACTTCAAATATATTTAATCTGCAGAAGAATTCAGAAAGATATCAATAAATATGCAGTAAAAAAAAATCACCAGGAGCTATTTTAAACTAGGGTAGAAAACCCGTGAATTAGAGCACAGAAGCAGGTTTATTTTCTTCTTTACAGTAACTTGACTGTGGCTGATCTTCGCAAATGGTTCCACAAATGCAAATGTGTTCAAATTTTAAAATGAGCTACAAAGCAATAAAGATTATAAACACATGGACTGTCCTTTAAAAAGTCTTCTTAACAACAGGAAGCAGTACACTTCAAGTAGCAGTGCTATCAGTGAAGAACTCATGTACTGACATCATCATGGGCTGCCATTACCTGGTCCATAGATCATCAGGAGTTTGTTTCCTTGAACTAAACGCCCTGTTACAGAACCCTTGTGCAATATTTAAGGACCAGCTTTTAAAGCCTATGGCGGGGGGTTGGAGCTGGATGATCCTTGAGGTCCCTTCCAACCTAAACCATTCTATGATTCTGTTCTATGACATTTCTTAAATGGTTGGTAAGTTAAAATGGATTTCTTTTTTGACAGTAGGATGATGCCCAAGTCGTTCTGATGAACTTTTATTAAAAATAATCTTACAGCAGCATGAGATACTTGAGCAAAGTCTAGCCACCACCTCTTGCACAGTATTCTCCACTGACACCATAAATCTGACCTTCTCTCTTCCTCTAGTGATCTGCATTTTTGGCTGATCGCTGCTCTGCTCATGAACACAAATGCAGTTTTGACTACGAACACAGTTTTGAAGCAGCCAAGACAGCTTCACTCACAAGGAAATCACCTTCCCTTCAATGAGGCCAACTTTTTTCCTAACCTTTACAGATGGTTGTGATTCTGTGAAGAGTCATTAGATCCAGAAACTTCTCAGCAAGAGAACCAAAAATTGCTTAATGGCACAAGTATGATTTGTGACGGTCTTCATGCAGTTCATTTTCTGAGACTTTGTGTGCTGCTTCCTTTTCTGAAGCCAATAGGTTCAAGATGTGTGATGTCTGCTTCCCATCTATGCTGCATCTTCTGGATGTCATTACGCACTTAAGATTTATGTTCAACTTCAAATTGAATGCAAGTTTCACACTCTAAGCAGGGATGCCCACAAGCATATTGTTCTTTGGAGAACAGCTCTCTGGCTCCATAGATAAAACTTGGACAGAGTAGTTATGCTCTTCTGCAGCCCATGCACGATCCAGATCCACAATCCCCATACACTGCTTTCCTAAAATGAGAGCAAAGGAGAGCACAGAAACTCTAAAGATGTAGAACCATTATCAGAAACGTGCATTCCAGCATTCAGTGTTTGGAAAACACATCAGTAAGTCACCTAAGAAAATAATTCCCAAATCTACTTAAAATAAAATATATTAAGGTAGTTTAACTAGACAGTCATTAACAGCTGTAAGTCATATTTGTGCCCATTTCTGTAAGTCATATTTTCCTCCATTTATGGTTTCAAAGAACATCACCTTTCATTGCTGGTTGAACAAAATGGCATGTGCATGCTCCTACCACTGACTGCAGCATCATAATTATTCACAGTGTGCACACTGAGGGGCAGCTGGGATTGTCAAAACCAAGGCCTGTTTCCCCAGGTGCTCCCAGTAAGACTCTGAAAAGTATGAAACAGTTCTACAATCAGGGAGAACACATCAGGTGGGTTGTAGCTATGTCCACAAAACCACTGAAGTATGTTGGCACGCAGGTCCCACTGCTGTATGTAGTGGATAAAAGACACATGCCCGGTTAAAATGGGAAACAGAACTTTGTTCATTTAAGAGGGAATTGCTGCATGTAGCAGCACTGGGTTCAACTGGGAATTTCCCAGTTGAATACTACAGAAATTGATGATAAATCCTGGGACAAATAAGGTGCTTCAGTCATAATAGTCACAGACAAACTGCAATATTTCAGAGGCTCACAGGCAATGAAACAAAATCACAGAATGTCAGGGGCTGGAAGGGACTGTGAAAGATCATCCAGTCCACCTCCCCTGCCAGAGCAGGATCACCTATACCAGATCACACAGGAACGCATCCAGGCAGGTCTTGAATATCTCCAGAGGGAGATTTCTCATTTTGCCAAAGTTACATAAACTCAACAATAATTGCTAAAATACAGTTTATCATACAATCCCAAAATATTCAAGAAGCAGCAGAACAAGTTGTTATGCCACCATTTGCACTAAGGAAGAAAAAAAATATCTCCACTTGTTCAGGAATATTTTCATTAAATGAAATCCACAATTTTCTCCAGCTGTGATCACACATTGCACGAAATTAAATAGCAACAAACAACAATACCTCACTCTGTTTGTAACACTGATCTGATTCAAACTTCAATTATTTGCAAGCAAAACTTAAAAGTATCCCAATGAGATTCTCACAAAACCCATTTCAAAACTGAAAGAGAACAATAACATGGGAGTGATCTTCGCTGAAACAGGTTATTATTTCACAAAACTTAACAAGAAAAAATAACATCTTTAACAATCATGAAAGAGAAGGGAAAGGAATACGATTTGTATTTGGGGTTTTCACCAGGGGAAAGCCCATGAAAGTTGAATTAGTGAAAAAAAAAAAAAC
>WAAF01019610.1:1039978-1054193 GCA_013400475.1 Tricholaema leucomelas
TGTGCTCGAGGCCTCTCACCAGCCTCGTCGCCCTTCTCTGGACACGCTCAAGCATCTCAATGTCCCTTCTAAACTGGGGGGCCCAGAACTGAACACAGTTCAGTTTGAGAGACAGAAAGCAGATAAAAGTTACAACCTTTCAAAAACGTTTTTTTCTGGTTCATTTCCAATTTTCAGTTCACCTGTCAGGAAGCAGGAAACAACATGGAGAGCTACACTGGTAACTGAACACCGCCCTTTTTAAACACAGGGTGTGTGTTTCGAGATTTGGTTTTCAAATACTGTGATGACAGCAAAAGAGATGGCAAATTTATTACAAAATAGATAGTTATTTCAGAATCTCTTATTATTTTCTTTTTGTGCAGTGAGTATAGGAAGTACTTTGAATTCTTCAGATCAAGCTTTTTAAAAGCACTATGAGTATTTGCTACTACTGCTTTAATGTACTTGCAAGCCAAGACTGCACAATTATACCATGAGAGTTCCCAGCCCCTTCCGTCTTTTCTGACTTGGAAAATAGTTTATTGCTTCCATCAGAACAAGGGAGCACATTATACCCTTTTGTTAGTCAAAGAATACAACAATATTGGACATAATGAAGAAATGACTTTGCTTATTTCAAATACTTGAAGTGTTATGTGCAGAGTAATGAAAATTCTTGCTATCTTAATGATAGCTTCTTGTATTTCTTTTCCTCAGAAATCGACACCTGACCAAGAAACTAAAATCTCAAGAGATCAACTTACTTCTGTTGTTAATTGCACAGAAATAACCCAACAGAAGGCAGCTGCTTTTACTCAGAATGGCAATAAAACCTGAAACAGGACTGATTATCAAAAGGTAAAAACTGAGTCATGCACTGCTGTAACTATATTTTAAGTCACACGCAATAAGGAGGCTGGTACCCCAGGTAAGGGGTAAGCTAAACTCTGCTCTTGGCAAAGTCTTCAGATCATAAATACTATTCACTATTAAAAGAACCCAAAACTTCAAGAATCCCTCAGAAACTCCTGTGGTGTTTTTTTTTCCCTAAAATTCTAATCCTAATAAGAGGGGCAGAGGGGACAACAGGGTTATTTGCCTTTAAGCCTGTGCCCAGCCTCTGCTTGCAGCCCAGAAAGTCAACCATATCCTGGTTTGCATCAAGAGAAGCATGGCCAGCAGACCAAATGACGTGATTCTCCCCCTCTACACTGTTCTTGTGACCCCACCTGGAGTACTGCATCCAGTTCTGGAGCCTCTATTACAAAAAAGATCTGGATGTTATGGAATGCATCCAGAGAAGGACCACAAGGATGATCAGAGGGCTGGAGCTCCTCTCCTATGAAGACAGACTGAGAGAGTAGGGATTGTTCCGTTTAGAGAAGAGAAGGCTCTGAGAAGACCTTGTTGTGGCCTTCCAGTATCTGGAGTGGGGCTACAGAAAGCTGATGAGGGACTTTTTAGGATGTCAGGTAGTGATAGGAGTAAGGGGAATGGAGCAAAACTAGAAGAAGGTAGATTTAGGCTAGATGGTAGTAAGATGTTCTTCAGCAGGAGGGTGGTGAGACACTGGAACAGGTTGTCCAGGGAGGTGGTGGAATCCCCATCCGTGGAAGTTAAGGCTAGGTTGGATGTGGCTCTGGGCAACCTGATCTAGTGGCAAGTGTCCCTGCCTATGGAAGGGGGGTTGGAACTAGAGAATCTTTGAGATCCCTTCCAACCGTGACAATTCTGTTATTCTGTGATTTATTGTTTCCAAGTGTGGCATTAGGTGTTGGCCTTTCTACAAGAGTTAGCACCAGTGACTGCAAGCAAGAAAAAGGGTGCACACCAAAAATCACTTCTACAAACAGCCTGTGTTTTAATGCAAGTTAAACTGGCAATAGGAATTTAGTGAACTTTACAAAGACTTCATTCCTTGTAGAGAGTGGTAGGAGGAAAACAGATGAAGCAACAATGCCAAAAATAAACCACCACAAAAAAAAAAGTCAGTAAAATGCAAAAACCTCTCTCTTGTATTAATAATTTTGAGAAGAAAGTAGTTTCTATACCATAGTTCAGAACAGCTAGAGCTGAACTAGAGAATCATTGAGATCCCTTCCAACCGTGACAATTCTGTTATTCTGTGATTTATTGTTTCTATGATGATGAGAGTATTTCTTTAGCATATTCCGAGTGTGGCATTAGGTGCTGGCCTTTCTACAAGAGTTAGCACCAGTGGCTGCAAGCAAGAAAAAGGGTGCACACCAAAAATCAGTTCGACAAACAGCCTGTTTAGGAATGTAGTGAACTTTACAAAGACTTCATTCCTTGTAGAGAGTGGTAGGAGGAAAACAGATGAAGCAACAATGCCAAAAATAAACCACCACAAAAAAAAAGTCAGTAAAATGCAAAAACCTCTCTCTTGTATTAATAATTTTGAGAAGTAGTTTCTATACCATAGTTCAGGAGAGCAAGAGGTGAAATAAGAAGAAACTCATTTTTTTCCAGTGTTAAGGACAGACACTTAATTTATCAAACCATTACTTCTTCCTTTACACAGCAAGGTGTGATAGTTTTTACACAACAACTGCAGAAATTCCTACCAATTCGCCTGCGTTCAGGTGGAAGCTGAACAGCTGTCTGATCTGCAAATCTGCAAAGGATCATGTGCTCCTGGAAAAAAGGATAAACAAGAAATCAAAAAATTGCCCAGGAACACTTTATCTCTTCCCCCCAAAAATGTAAGAAGAATCTAATTCCATGTTTTGAAGTGTCAGCATTTTTGTAAGTATCATAGTATCATCAGGGTTGGAAGAGACCTCACAGATCATCAAGTCCAACCCTTCACCACAGAGCTCAAGGCTAGACCATGGCACCAAGTGCCACGTCCAATCTTGCCTTGAACAGCTCCAGGGACGGCGACTCCACCACCTCCCTGGGCAGCCCATTCCAGTGGCCAATGACTTTCAGTATCAATAACATTACCATGTTGATATTTCTAGAAACATCATCTGTATGCAAATCCTAATTTTGGTACTGCTTTGACTTGTAAAAATGTGTGTACATCTAGTACTGGTTTGTAACCATGACCATATTTCTACTCACAAGCATTTGTTTCTTGCTAATTTTTCTCTCTCTGCAGGATCTGAAGGGAACCTACAGGAAGGCTGGGGAGGGACTATTTACACGGTCTAGTAATGTCAGGACGAGGAGGAATGGGTTTAAGCTGGAGGAGGGGAGATTTAGACTGGATGTTAGGAGGAAGTTCTTTACAGTGAGGGTGGTAAGACACTGGCACAGGTTGCCCAGGGAGGTTGCGGATGCTTCCTCCCTAGAGATGTTTAAGGCTAGGCTGGATGAGGCCTTGAGCAACCTGCTCTAGTGGGAGGTGTCCCTGCCTATGGCAGGGGGTTGGAGCTGGATGATCCTTGAGGTCCCTTCCAACCTAAACCATTCTATGATTCTATGATCTGAATTGGAAGCAACGTATAGAAGATAGCACTCCTCAAAGACAGACTAAGTTTGCCATCACTTACTGATGAGCAACACAGCCTTCTTTCAGCAGGCATTGAGGGACAGCATTTCTACATCAATAAACAGCCAATCCAACATTTTCAACTAGGTGATTTGAACTACTGCACATTTCTCCTAAGCAGTGATTTTTGAATCCCAGAACAATCACTTCGTGGGTCAAACTGCCTCTGCTCTGTCAAATTCATTTGGGATCAATCAGAACATAACAAAAAAATGTTACCCTGAAAGCTAAGAAAAGAAAAATGCCTATGAAAAAAGGAAGTTTCCTACACCAAAACGAGCACAATTCACTGCAGAAGCAGGCAAAAACCTATCTTCATCTGCACTCAAAACCCACCACTTATGGCAGCAAAACTTTTACCCAAAGACCAGCCAAGTCAAGTAAGGCAAGCTAGCCAGATGGTGAATGAAAACACCTTGAAGGTGTAGCAAGGAAATTAATGGTCTGAAGCCAGCTGTGCTCTTTGGGACAGCTGCAATGTTAAGCACAGGAGAGAGTAAATCAGAGTAATTTTAGAACTGTACAACATTCCCAAGTCTTCTATAATGTTATGGGGAGAAAACACAAATGGACAATGACAAAAGGTGTTCTAAGTAAAGCTTCCAGAGCTATAGCTCTGAAAAGAGAGACATATGTCTCACATCAAAAAAGAGATAATTTTCCTTTTTTATGATTTTTGTATTGCTGCCAGATTAAAAATGATGATTTTACAGGTTTAGTTCCTGTAACAGATGGGGAGAGCAACTTTGCCTGCGGAAACTTCAGCTTTCCTCAGTATTCTGAAGTAAGGACATTCACTACATTCATTTAAACTTTTTATTAGAGGGACCTAAACATCTAAGTGTCTTCATTTCACAGCTAATCCAAATAAAATCCTGTCTTTATAAAAACCAAGATGGTAAGTCCCTCCACAGTAGAGTTCAACAACTCATAGATTCAATAGACATTTGATGAGAACAAAGTCTGCCCACATATTTGCTACCTTGCTACAATATCAGTACTTGATTACCAAACGTTGTTCATAGATTTACAGTATCCCAAGGCAGGGATATTTGTTCCCTACTATATGAAGGTTTTCAGCTCCCAGCTCTGTAAGGAACATGCCAGCAAAATCAGAACATATTACAGAAAAATGAGAACAAGTTATACCATGTTTAGGACTCAAACATGTTGTGTCCAGTCAGTTTAGGTCTGTTCAAATATGGCTATTTTTGTAATACCAAAGAGCTGATAACATTAAACCCAGATATGACTACTGCAGAAGGGAGTAGAAGGAAAGCCACAGGCAATGAGATAGGAAGCTTGGGGGGGAAAAGAGGGATTCAGAGGAGAGGAAGATCTACTCTAACGCAGAAATCCTCACTGTCCTGCAAGCACCCAACACAAAAAGGCTCTTTGCAGTGTCAGGTTCTCAGTTGACCCAATTAGACCAGAGCCAACATAAGCCTTGACAGTTAACCTGAAAATCTGGACTGACTAAAGCTTTGGCTTTGTACAGAGATGATCCCAAAAAGTTGAACTGTTCAAAAATCTGTGCATGCATAAACAGCTGACTTGATCACTAGAACATCCTGTCAAGCTTTCAAAGCTCTTTGTGCAAAACTACTCAGTTTTACTTCCCAGTTCTCCCATAGGGAGAGTGTCTTGACAAATAGGAGTCTTAAAATGTATCACATTAGAAATCTGCAGCTATCATGACCTTATTTCTTTGCAGTTAGAAACTAATGAATTACAGCATAATGTTCTCATCAGAAAAGTTTCACAATTGCCAGACTCCTGGATGTCCTTTCAGATCTTACTAAAATGAAAGATAAGAGAAATGAATGTGAAGTGGGAACTGGATGGGGGGTGACACGTACAATGTCTGGCTAACACATGGCAGCTTTGGCTACCAGCCAATAACCTGTAACAATTTCTTGATATGAAATATAAAACAGCATATAGATAGCTGTATTATAACAAAGGTTATTTATAACTAGGATTATTTGAGGCACCAACCAACCTAGATCTTTTGTATAGACTCCCACATTACTAACAGCAGACATATTTTTCAGCATTGTGCCTGGCCCCTCTGCCCTTCTACAATGCTACTAATAAAATGCTGGAACTTCTGTAGTTCTGACAAACCCTATGATTTACACAGATTTTTAATGAGTTTAGACACATTACCCTAATCTAGGCATCCTTAGCTTTATGATTGGCACATCCTCTCTCTGCACTGTCAACAAGTTTACTTTCAATAATATGTCAGTAAACATTTTCTGAACTCTGAGTTCTTCGTGACCATGTGTTACAGCCAGTCACTAGTGGTGTTCTCCAAGGATCAGTGCTGGGCCCAGTCCTGTTCAACATCTTTACTGATGATCTGGATGAGGGGATTGAGTCCAGCATCATTAAGTTTGCAGATGACAAGCAGCTAGGAGCAGGTGTTGATCTGTTGGAAGGTAGGAAGGCCCTGCAGAGGGACCTAGACAGGCTGGATGGGTGGGCAGAGGCCAGTGGGAAGAGATTTAACAAGGCCAAGTGCAGGGTTCTGCACTTTGGCCACAACAACCACAAGGAGCACTACAGGCTGGGGACAGAGTGGCTGGAGAGCAGCCAGGAGGAAAGGGACCTGGGGGTACTGGTGGATAGTAGGCTGAAGATGAGCCAGCAGTGTGCCCAGGTAGCCAAGACAGCCAATGGCATCCTGGCCTGTANGGGAGGTCTAGGCTGGATGTTAGGAGGAAGTTCTTGCCAGAGAGAGTGATTGGCATTGGAATGGGCTGCCCAGGGAGGTGGTGGAGTCACCGTCCCTGGGGGTGTTCAAGAGAAGACTGGATGGGGCACTTAGTGCCATGGTCTAGTTGACTGGATAGGGCTGGGTGCTAGGTTGGACTGGCTGATCTTGAAGGTCTCTTCCAACCTGGATGATTCTATTCTATTCTATATAAATGTGTTAAAAAGAATGTTAATTTTTCTTAAAAAAGAAAACAAACAATGGCAGGTCCAAATCCACTGCGTCACTTCCAGCATCTCAACACATGGAAGTTTATTTTCATTTCATTTGTGAAGTGCACATAAACCAGACTATCATGCAGAGGAGTATATCACCAGACAACTCAACTTCCCTATATAAGTTGGATGGAACTGTTCTGGATTGTTTAAATGCCTTCTTACTTGAGAATTAGAAGGGGCAATATCCACTCTCCTTTTACATAAAGCATTTCTGCTATGCTTACCATCTCAGAAATATGTGGATATTACAAACACACTATCCTACTCATCTTTCTGTCACAATGGGTTATGCATCTCCAAAAGTCATTTTCATATTGTAAACACCAAGTCTAGGATCTGACACATAAACTTACTACCATATTTCTGTATAGCCTTGCTTCTCTCAAATGGAAACATTTTCTTCCCAGGTTAAGTGCATCTAACTTTCAAATTGTTGGCTACTTACCTCTAAGTAGTTTAAATGCAGCCCACTACTGGTTGTCTCCTGTCCACCTCTCTGCTCTTGTCCTTTTTCACTCCCCTGTTACCTGTTACATATCACACAGTCTCACAGTATCACCAAGGTTGGAAGAGACCTCACAGATCATCAAGTCCAACCCATTACCACAGAGCTCAAGGCTAGACCATGGCACCAAGTGCCACGTCCAACCTTGCCTTGAACAGCCCCAGGGACGGCGACTCCACCACCTCCCTGGGCAGCCCATTCCAGTGTCCAATGACTCTCTCAGTGTACACCTTCGTTCTGTCAGCTCTGCATGCCTCATTGATTCTTTCTCTCCTTTTTCTCTTAGACTATCTCCACACAAATCTTGACTCTCCAGGGGTGACTATGTTTGAAATAATTTTGTGTAATGTTTTTAGAACAATACTGCACAAAATTCTTGCTAATGAGTATTAACCTCTTCCTACTCACTACATCCAGTCTTCTAGACGTAAATTAGAGGGAGAAATCTAATGCTTAGTCAGAGAATTATATCTATAAAAGCAGACACTTCATCTAAAAAATGATCAGACATCACCACAGTATAAATAGCTGTATTCAAGATCAAAAATTTGTGTCCTGCAGTCATTAACTGTTACACAGTAAGGCATATTAGGAATGGCTTGCTTGTACTTCATGATTTTACTGAAGAAAAAGTCTTTAAAAGAATGAATGGTGGAGGGAAAGCAAGACAATGACATCTGCACTACCCATGAACACATCACATAACATGCTTCACCATGCAATTAACAGATAACCACTTATATTTCCTAAGATGATGTGGAGACATTCAGGAATCTGCAGATATCCCTTTCGACCCCCAATCCTTTTACATACCTTGCAGGACAGAATTTCTTTGAACTGACGACTGAGAAAAAACAAACAAACAAAAAACACACACAAATTCAGTTAATATGTAAAAAAAGCAGGGGTGCAAAATAGAAGCAGCATTACATACTCAAACACATTGTGCTAGTTTGAAGCTAGCTAGGATGTTTTGGTGAGAAGAACTAGATTACAGGCTGTGAAAGGGAAACACTGGTGCTGTCTACTTCACTCATAGGCTTGCTGAAAGGTATAAGAACAAGAATCCAAACATAGATAAGGCACTTCTGCTCGAGAGCTCTGGGCTACATTTCTCTCTGTAGCCTCTCTGCTGTCTCTCTGATTAATCCACTTTGCTTCCTAACCCCCTGGCCAAACCTCCATTCTTCCTTGGGATTGGGGTAAGGTTGAGAGGGGTGGGAGAAGGTGTAAGGGTGGTTGGGAGCCCCTCTTGGGCACTCAGGTTTCTGGGAGGGCTCTTGTGTTTCTGTATTACCTTTTACCTTGTATATAACTGTATATACTGTAAATATCTGCTTGTACATTGTGCTAGCAGCAAATATAATTTCATTCAAACTTCCAGAGCTGTCTGAGTCTAGTCTGGGTGATTTCCAAAGCGTGGGGCGGCAGGGAACACCCAAACCACCACACACATATTAAACAAAACATCAGTATCTGTATCCTACAGTAAGGCATTAAACAAAAAACAGACATCATTACAGTTCTAGTTCATTAAAAAATGAAGAGTGTATTGGGTATTGTCTCTTTTATATATATATATTACTATTGACAAAAATTCTCTCTTTAAATCATTATAAGTGCTAAGATGTTTGCACATTGTCACATAAATGCTTTGTATTACATGTACACAACCTCCAGACACGTTTGCATCACAAAAGTAAGGTGGAACTGAGTAGGTAGGCAACAGAGGGAAGTTGACAGGCTATGATGTTTTATGATCATATTCAAACAAGGAAAAAACAAGTTCAAGCTAGAGCTGATGATTTTCTACATCAGTTTATGATTTTAAGATTTAAAACTTTAGCAAACACAAAGCCATAATTTACAGTCTTGGAGCATCTACAGCAATGGAAGTTTTCTAACACAATGAGCATTACCAGTACTGATAATCTAAAACTCTAACTGGTCAAAAGTTAGAGAGCCTCAAGTCCATTTTAAAACAACAAAGAAAAGGCACATGCATGTTCATTTTAGAAGGCTTAAAATGTTATTGCTGATTCTGTAAAAATACTTATTTGTTTTACTGTGTCACAGGAAAAAAAAAAGAGGCATAACAAGACAGAAGAACCAATCTAAGAAATAACCCTGGTAAATAAAAAGTTTATCATATCAACAAATCCTAAATACTCTCCAAGCACTTCTGTAACAGCACTTTTTGATATTATTAAACACAAAACCCTCTTAAGATGGATGCATAAGGTTTTTTAAGATTTGATGATTCCTTTGAAAACAGCATGCTTCAGCTCCTTGTTTTAAGAAATACATCCATAAGACAATGCTGTAATTCCTAGCAGAATTGCATCTCACTCATCTTGAGCATCCAAAATGCAAAGCTCAGCTTTATGAAAAAGAGCCCACAACTCCCTCCCCCATCTAGCTCTGCCTCAGAAAGCTCTTAGCTTCTTATCTTCTTCCACTTCATGCTTACCTTTTACATTTTATTTATATCAAAGGCATTAAAATTCTTAAGCCTGAGATATCTAAGGATCTTCAACACTGCAGACTTGAAGAAGACAAAATATGTACAGCCCAAGGTATAAAAAATATGAACTGAAATACAGGAGGGCTTGTCTACTTGGGCATAAATCAGAAGAGTTTTACAAGCAGTAAACTGTGGTATAAAACAGAGCCATTTATTTAAGCTGATTGCTTACATCTTTTGCCAACATTAAAATGTCAATTGCCCTTCTTACAGTGATTTTCCTGAGTTTTCTATTAATGTTGTGATTTCAAGGTAAAAGGTCTGGAGATTATACTGATTCCCATACACTGTATCTACTACATCAATAGTATAAAAGCCTTCTGTACTACAGGTAGGTAGAAAAAACAACCCCAACATTACCAATCTGTTTCCTTTTCAGGGTTGGCTGGCAGAGAAATAGAAGGAAACACTTTCATTGTATCTGTGAACCAGTTTAGCCTAGACACCTGTAATGATCTTCAGCTGATCTATTGAGTGTGAAGTTTTGCATCTGAGGAGGAAACACACCAGGCACCAGTACAGATTAGGGGCTGTCCTGCTGGAAAGCAATTCCATGAAGAACAAATTTGGAGTTCTAATGGACACCAAGTTATCCATGGGACAGCAACGTGCCCCTGTGGCCAGTAAGGCCAATGGTCTCCTGAGGTGCCTCAAGAAAAGTGTGTCCAGCAGGTCTAGGGACCTCCCCCTATACTTGGTGCTGATGAGATCACACCTGGAATATTGTGTCCAGTTTTGGGCTTCCCAAGTCGAGAGAGACAGGGAGAGAGCCCAACAGAGAGCTGCAAGGATCAAGGACTTGTACATCTCCCCTGTGAAGAAAGAGTGAGAGATCTGGGGCTGTTTAGTCTCAAGAAGAGACAGCTGAGAGGGGATATTATTGTCTATAAACATCTGAGGGATGGGTGTCAAGACCAAGGGGCCAGGCTGGTTTTGGTGGTGCCCCGTGATAGGAAAAGAAACAACAGGTACAAGCTAGAACACAGGAAGTTCCACTTCAACACAAGGAGACACTTCTCTGTGGTGAGGGTGACTGAGCACTGGAACAGGCTACCTAGAAAGGTTTTGGAGTCTCCTTCTGTGGAGATTATCAAAGCCCATCTGGATGCATTCCTGTGCAGCCTGCCTTAGGTGATCCTGCTTTGGCAGGATGGTTGGACTTGATCTCTAGAGGTCCCTTCCAATCTGTGATTCTATTCTCATCTTAGTATTTTCTTCCTTTATTTAAGTTGATATTTTAAGGTCTATTTTATTAGCATTACCTTTGTGGATATTTAAACTTCATCGTGTTCTGAATGAAGCCATAACAACAAGGGGAGACAACAAAGGCTGCCCGTGCCTTGATACAGTGTTTGATCACCATGTCTGTTGCCACACCACACGCATGTAGAGCCACCTAGAGTGTTAAAAGCAAAGAAAAAAAAAAGAATTCAGCAAATTCTTTACAGTAACATTCTAAATAAAATCCCGTTGCAGTGGTTTATTTGTTGACTGAGTTACTTAAATGTATGAAAGCTGTTACGCCAAAGGCTTAGTCTGTAATTCCTCAGCTTTTTCCTTCCTTTCCTCCATATCTATGGCTGAAGAAAATTTATGGTCTATTCCACTGGCAAGGGAATCACCAATGCTGAAATAAGGGTCACTCACCAGAAGCACTTAAAAGGTAGGTGCACTGCACTTTAATATCAAACGTAGCTCCAGAAAAATATTCGAAGAAGAACCATCATGGTAATCAGCCAGAAATTTTCATCAAGCAAAAATGACTCAGAAGAATAAACTATTTCAAAACTGGATTTTAATTTAGCAGTAAGAGAAGTAACAGAGACACCTGAAGGTCATGTTTCAAGGACAGCCTTTACACATACATTTTGATCACTTGATTGTAAGGTATTGGGTAAAAACTTTGGAAAAGAAACACAGAAGGGGGAAGTGTCCAATACAACTTGCCCTGCCTTTTTTTTCCCCCTGCTTATTCTTTTCTTAACTCTTGAACTAAACCCAAAGTTCCACTTGATCATAAGAGCTACCTGCAATCACTGATCTGTTTGGGGAATGCACAGGTTGGACCCAAATTCTTCATGCTCTCTACAGAAAGAAGAATTACTGCTGCACTCAATATACTGCAAGGAAAGCCACACAGCTCTCTCCAAATCAATAGCTGTGATACCAAATGGGCCAGCTGAAAAGAAGCTATTACCTTCCCTTCCTTCTTCCATGTACTCAGTAACTCAAAGAGCAGGCTTGGTGCTTAAACACTGCTCTGTGTTTTCACTGAAACAAGGACACTTTTGAGCCAGGCTTTTAATTTCACATAGCACTGCAGATCTTTAAAACTGCATTGTTTTCTCTTGCTTGTTCTTGACCCTAAATTTAAAAATCAGGTTTAAAATTGCAAAGCCTAGATTTTAGGGTTCAAAGACGTTTCTTCAAGGTACAGCAACTGGAAGATGAAAAAAAAACTTTGCTCTCAGATATAAATTAAAACAAAGAAGGTTTTGTTTGCAGACTGGTTGATGTAAGCTCAGCTAAGCAGACCATTAATCATCAACTGACTGTAAGTGAATACAGATGGTAACAAATGCTCTTGTCTCAAGCAGAACATTACAAATTAATAGTAAAATAATTTCACAAGGCTAAAGTTTTCTGTTCACAGGAATTTAAAAACCAATAGAAAACTGTTTTTACATCAGAGATATATTCTTGATATCCCAGCTATTATTAGACTGTCATGGAATAAAATTATAGTTACTTCCTCATCTATCCAAGCAGAAAAACAAAAACCAGTGCTTTGCTTGCACATTTGATAAAGAGGCCTCAAAACACAACAGATCCAATCAGTAGCTCTGCTGACCTTGTATGAACTTTTACAGCAATTAATTTCTTCTCTGGGTTTTTTAGAATCAATTTTGTTAAACAAATAACCACAAAACTCAAGACAGCTTTCTCAGGATAACCAATACATTAGACTTGCTATCTGAAACAAAAGTGAGGACAAATGCAGATAATGCATTTGGTTCACAAACCCATACATCTCTAGACACAGGAAAATGAAGTGGCCCCTGAAGAGAACAGAGCTACTACAGTGTAAGATCCCTGCCCTGTACTACTCCCCGGGTGCTAAAGCTTCTCAGAACAGTCCAGTGCACACAGAAAAGTGAGGGGAAAAAGAATGTTTCATAAAATCTTAGGTTCATTTCCATGACCTTAAACAGAAAAAAGTTCAACACACAAAAAATATACACCTCCATCCTCCAATCAAAGCTGACACTTCTCAACTTGTTTCCACACATTAGTCAAGGTACTGTGAGTACTACAGAAGTACTAACACCCCTAAGATCTCAAAGAATTCCCTGGGTGTTGGCACATAAATCAACACTGCACAGAAATGTTTGGAAGCTTTCACTTTGTGGTTGGTGGTTGCACTACAACATATAACAGTACAATGTACCAGAATGTTTGGCACTCAGATGTTGCTTCAGAAGCTCGATCTTTGTTACCCCAGAAATTCATAAGGGCAAAAATTTTATGTGGAGCAAAAGAGAAATGATCAACACAGTTATTTTGACCTGCTTTTGAACTTCTGGCAGATAACAGAAAAGAAAATAGACAAGTAAAGAAGATTTGATAGCCAAGAAACTATAATGCATACAAACATGTTTAAAACTGGTATCAGAAGCAGAGAGATGACATCTTCTGCCACATTCATTTTTCCTGTAGCTCTTTATATTTCAAGTACTATAACCAGTGAATTTCTCATCATCACACCTGCCCTCACATTTAGTTTGTAATGTTTTACTGAAAATGAAGTCATGCAACGCATGTACAGCTTTATAAGCCTCAGAAGAAGGTTAAGAAACAATGCATCACCAAGCTTTGTATGTACAGATGCATTATGGTATTACAATGTCATTTTTTTTATCAGTCTAGTGTTTATGATGTAATAATACAAAGACAGATAAACTCCATGTTACATTAAACACTCATGCTACTGGTCAGGAAACCAGCCAGCTCCTGACTTATATGTAGTTGCAAAGGAAAGCCAATTCTGAATTAATGAGCTCAACCTGAAGAATGAATTATGTCTGGTAGGACACAAACTAATTCTGAATCTGAGATTGTTACTGGTCTCCCAAAACAGGAAAGCTGAAGGTTTGTTTGTTGAATAGATTACAGAGTCAAAGACACTGAAATCACAGGCCTGGAAATGAATAGTTTCCAAGGGAATTTTTCTGATATACAGAATCACAGAAAACCTCTGGCTGGAAGAGAACTCAAAGATCGTCCAGTCCAACCCTCAACCCAGCACTATTTTCCCTGTCACAAAAATTTTAACAGGGAGAATACCTAGGCCCAAAAAGTTGTGAATGGAGTTAAAATCAGTTGGCAGCCAGCCACAAATGCTCTTCCCCAGGTTTCAGTATTGGGGTCTGCTGTCCTTAATACCTTTATCAGTGATCTGGAGATCTAGATGATGAGATTGAGTGCTCCCTCTAAGTTTGCAGATGAAACCAATATAGGCAAGAGTGTCGACCTGCTTGAGAGTAGAGAGGCTCTGCAGAGAGATTTAGACAGGCTGGGTAGCTGGGCCAAGGCCAGTGAGGTATAACAAGGCCAAGCTGAAGGCCCCTGGGTCACAATAACCCCATGCAATGCTCCAGGCTTTAGGCAGAGTGGCTGAAAAGCTGCCTGG